>JACSZP010032853.1:0-18320 GCA_016161895.1 Pinna nobilis
TCTATTCCTGTATATAAAATGATTTACACAGACTTTCCAAACATCTATCTGTAAAACATGTGTTGTCAAATCAAATGTTGATTTTCCTAAACTAAATCTTGACAAAAATTCAACTTACGTATCATAATTATAGTGTACTTGATTTTACCGATTCAAAGTATCTTACAATTATTTCTCTTTCCATTTATTATTATTTCAACAAAGTTAAGATTAAAATCTTAGAAGGTTAATATGATGTATGAAAAAAAAATCGGATAACGATTCCAATCTATTTCCCACGTAGGTAGACGTGTAGCGGCAATAAAAAGACGGGGGGGGGGGGGAGGATCATCATTGTGAATATAGTCTTACATGCCTTGTTGACCCGCTCAGTTAGAGGACTACCTCTTATGTGACTTGAAAATATAATATCAAGAGTGAGGTGTCCTATATTAATCTGAATTAAGAGACAACCTGCAATTTGTGACCATGTTTACGTCTTCCTTCAGAAAGTCTCCTAAAGCAGGCTAGACGGTTTTTTGACCTAGGTTCGAACCTGGAACGCATTAACAGAACATTTCTGTACTTTACTTACTCATCCATTGTAGCATAATCTCCTCCCTCTTATTGATCTATGTAGAGCACACTTTTTTTAGATAGTGAGCAGAGGTTTTCCACTTGTCCAAGTTCTTTAAAAATGTATAGCTATGATTGCTTTACAATTAAGTTTTTCGCCGTACGGATCTGAAGCCAAGTATCCTGCACAGAAGACTGTTCTGCTTAGGGAATTCGATTATGGTCGAGCTCGAAAAAAAAAATCAGCTGCAACATTCAATTCCGATGTCTTAGAGCTACTGCTTATTAAAAGAACCTCGCTTTGTCCTGATCCAATTCTGAAGCAAAGTATTTGGCACAGGAGTCAATTTCGTTAAGGAGCTCGATGATGGCCGAGTTCGAACAATCAGCAATATGCCCTTGTAATACCAAAAGTTGCTGCCTATCTACAAAAGCAAGCTTTGTCGTGATCGGATCTGATGCTGAGTCTCTAGCAAGTGCGATTTAGTTCAAGGAACTCGATTATGAACGAGTTTGCACAGTCCCTCTTGTAATGCTTAAGTGCTGCTGCTTACTTAAGCACCCATGCTTTGTCTAAACCAGGATTAATAAGGGCATCGTTTTGCACTAGAAAATATTTTGTACCTGAAACTCCTCAATTGACATAAAATTGATTAAATGAATACACAAACGACATTTACAATTAATCGTTTTATTCAAGGAATTTGGTTGACATAAACCATCAAATAAGACATACCTGATCACATAGAACCATTACAATATTGTTGTGTATTCAAGTATGTATTTCTTGATACACAATGATCAATTCATATCTTAAGGTAAATTGAGAATAAAACACTTATCAGCATAAGAAAACAACAATTGAACGGTGAGTAATTAATTTGATTTACGATAAAATGAAAGACGTAAAGATCAGCCTTGTACCAAAGTACCATGGTTGAATTTTGTACTAGTTTCAATATCCAACCAGGTACTTACACGAACATTCAATTTGAGACTTATCTAAAACGATGTTTTGTTCAGCTTAATGATAATGGCGCGCGCTAAAAAAGGTTTATACCTCTTTTTTAACTTACGCCTATCTGCAAAAACTTTTGGTTAAAATTTTATTCTTGAATTAATCAATTCTTAATATTTCTCTTTTTTGTCACTTACTCATGATTGTTATTTGATACTGCACCTAGATACAAAATCTTAATTTAGTAAGAGATCGATTTCTCTATCAGGTACGCACCAAAATGTCAGTTACAGTCTATTTCAAATATCACGGAATAATTATATTTATTTTTACAAAAACAAAGGGTGCCGCGCACGGAGCATCTGAACTTAACCTCTCCAGGTTTTGGTGGGGTTTTTAATACTCTACTTTTGGTTTTACGCGTCTTGTTGTGTTTTAAAATGACTGTTTATGTTATTGGCTGTCCTTGTTTTGGTCTTGTTGTGTTAATTACTGTTTATGTTATTGTCTGTCCTTGTTTTGGTCATGGGGTTTTTAATACTCTATTTTTGGTTTTACGCGTCTTGTTGTGTTAGTTACTGTTTATGTTATTGTCTGTCCTTGTTTTGGTCATGGTTTTGGTCATGGGGTTTTTGATACTCTATTTTTGGTTTTACGCGTCTTGTTGTGTTAATTACTGTTTATGTTATTGTCTGTCCTTGTTTTGGTCATGGGGTTTTTAATACTCTACTTTTGGTTTTACGCGTCTTGTTGTGTTTTAAAATGACTGTTTATGTTATTGGCTGTCCTTGTTTTGGTCTTGTTGTGTTAATTACTGTTTATGTTATTGTCTGTCCTTGTTTTGGTCATGGGGTTTTTGATACTCTATTTTTGGTTTTACGCGTCTTGT
Organism: Pinna nobilis; assembly: GCA_016161895.1. Lineage (NCBI taxonomy): Eukaryota > Metazoa > Mollusca > Bivalvia > Pterioida > Pinnidae > Pinna > Pinna nobilis. Next base: position 2,403 of record JACSZP010032853.1, read on the forward strand.
TCTGTTAATTACTGTTTATATTATTGTCTGTCCTTGTTTTGGTCATGGTTTTGGTGGGGTTTTTGATACTCTATTTTTGGTTTTACGCGTCTTGTTGTGTTAATTACTGTTTATGTTATTGTCTGTCCTTGTTTTGGTCATGGGGTTTTTAATACTCTATTTTTGGTTTTACGCGTCTTGTTGTGTTAATTACTGTTTATGTTATTGTCTCTTCTTGTTTTGGTCATGGTTTTGTCTGCTTTTCGACATTTGTTTTTTGATCGTCCTTTTTGTATCTTCAACTACCACCTTATCATTATTTAGACAATGATCGTCTTAACTGTACAAAACATAAGTACTCGAATATGAGATGTCCTTGGCAAAAAATTATATTCCTGTAGCAAAATAATTACGTCAATTTCTCCTGCGCTTGAAATAAATAAGATAAAGAGTCTTATATCATTATCCATCGCTTTTTCATATACCTCAAAATGAAAACAAATGTCCAATACTCCCGGTAGAGATATATAATGAACATTTCACAGGAAAGTGTGGCGGACCATAACGTGTGGTAAGTAACTCTTAACATTCCTAAACTGCAATGAAAATCGTTAACAATGCGTATGTAATCATAAGTATGGTAAACACCAGTATACCTAACATTTTTTCACAATGTGAGGAAACATTGAACATAAAAATTGAACAACTTCAGGACATAATACTATACAAATTCAACTCTTGAGAAGCATGAAACCCATTATTTTGATACGACAGTGGAAAAATTCAAACACTTTACAGATCTTGTGTGAAAAACATAAATTATTAAAAATTCATTAAAACCGAATTACACATGATTTAAATCTTAGGATATGGATAACTTGAGAAATTTGTTCCTCTTTTTTGTTGGTCGGGTCAGTCAAAATATTGGTTAAATATCGCTAATTAAAAGAACGAATTAACCATATATTCAATTCAACCAGTAGTTCAGCAGCAGTATAAAACTTACGGTTTATGTCAAAATATTTGTTTTATTTCAATTGGTGTAAAAAATCTAACTAGTTGATTGACCAATGTGGTCTAGTAATAATACGAAACTGACACCTCATTGCAAGTACCAGTTAAGGAACCGACATATCATTCCCTTTGATAAACGACATCATTTGAGATCACGTGATTACGTTAGTATATGTGACATCACAACATCCACAACTTAAGGCATAGGACGTTTTCAAATGCACATAAATACAATCTGAACGTTAAAACGATATTGGTATATACTTAAGCACAACAAGGAAAACATTTCCTTAGTAAAATTAAAGAAAGAAGATACCAATATTCTGGATTTTCATTCGAGTGGAATAGGCAATCTAGTTAATAATGAAAATGTAGATAGAAATGTAATTAATACATTTTGAATATCAGATGTAATTGAGGGGAAATGTGAACTGTGATAAAAACCTTTTCGCACCTCAAAAAGTACAATATCCTTTAATACATGAAAAAATCAAATAAGAAACTTAACAATTAAATATTTGACATGGGAAAAATGGTCATCATTAGGATAATGAATATCCACAAAACAACAAAGGCAACGTGACTCTTCCATACAAAGATGGTAACCTGCTCTAAATACCTGAACCTTCAGTCTGACAAACTATATATTCTCCTGTCTGAAATGTCAAGGTAATTGACCAGCTCTTTCGGTTAATAAACGGTCAGTTAGTGACCAAACGTAGAAATCTTCTATACGACGTGATACAGGACATTGCTCGGGGGTATTAATACATGTCTTGGTTAAAAACTGACAATTACATAATCACTCTCCACAAACGATAAAACTTTATCCAGAGATTTTGATAACATTGAATTTCATAACTAATACAAACACTTTTGAAATTGTCTATTCAATATCAAATTGAAAAGGTACATGTCTGGTTTCCATGACATGAACGATTCTTTAATATTGTTCTCCATAGTTTGCCATACCACTCATAACCCAAATTATGACGTCTCCTTGATGTTACGTTTTATGGCTGGCAATAATTCAGACCAAATGATAGACGGTGTTCTACAATTTAGCATTCAGTACAAACTATTGCTAACTTGCAACGCATCTATAAGAAAATACGCTAATCCTCGCAATCCTCCTAATTAGTCAATTGTTGATTACCTCCCCTGCGTTTAAAACGTCACTTTGGCAAGATTGTAAAAAATAATCAAAAGTGTGGGTTCGTAGGAATCAATTTTGGAACATCGTAAACAGCAAAGAAAAACGGTGAAATTCCGTGAAACTGTTATAGAACCGTATCAAAAATAGACATTCCCTTTGTTATATTTTCATCCTGTAAAAAAAGAATGGTAAATTGTTAGAACTGCAAGTATTTTTGATAATTGCTGTAAAAACTGAAACATGATCCCCCCTCTCTTTCTCCTTAATTTCCTCAACTCTTCATGAATTTCTAATATTATATTTGTATTATTTTTCTGTGTCCGTGTTGTTTTTATCTGTATATCTCCTCTTATCGGAAGTATTTTTTACTTTTACAAGCGTTTCCCATTTAAAAGAAATCTATGTTATATCACGTGACCCTTTATTTCATGTTTTGGCCAATTTCTTTTAAATCCCGTGACCGTAGAATAATACATTTTCTCCGCCGAGTCTGCGTTGTTTAACTTATGGCAATAGAGAAATATACTTTAGTTTAATCTGTAATCTGGTCTTAAACTAAACCTATTCAAGGAGAAAACACTATGCTCAAATCATTCTGACGTCATATTTACTTTTTATCTTCTATTTCAAGTTTTCAGCTTATTATGTTCCCCTTTAAATATATAAGGTATTTATTCTAACATCGGGATTGTATAATCTTAAACCCTTGACAAAATATGTGGTGGCCAATCTCTTTCTAAAGTCTATGCTTACAAATGAGGTAAGATTCATATAAGGCTACATATTTTGTTATGCTAAACTCGCAACCACTAACACTGCAATCACTGACTCAAAAAATATACGTAAATGTAAGGGCTCGGTAGACCTTGTACTCAAAGGCAAAATTATTACACATTTAAATTTGGCCATAATTTTCAGACATAAAGCACGATTTGGAGCCTTTCACCGACACGCGATGGTGTCTCTGAATTAGCGAAAGTTGCTTGAATGGGAGTGTAGCAACAGAGACACCGCCAAACACTTTCACTAGAATGGCCTAAGCAATTAAGCTTTAAGGCCTGTAAATTTATACATTGATTCACCAGACACTGAGCTAAAAATAACAATTGATCAGTCAATACTTACTCTTCGACACGTTTCCATAAATTCCTCTAGTGATATTACACCATCTTTGTTTAAATCCATTTTCTAAGAAGAAAAAACGTGTTATAAAATGAGTATAGAGTGATATGAATTTGAATACATTATAAATATGTTTGCCCTTTGTCAATATTCAAATGGCGAACCAGTCTTGTTTACTTTTCACAATTGCCAAAACCCATTCCTTGTATTTATACTTCAAATATGGTCCTCCGTGGACAAAGAGTTATACTTTAAAAAATTCATTTTCTTGCCTTTTGCCAACATGAGTTCAAGCCTTGAAGGAAACTCATTTGATTATGTGAGAAAGTTTACTAGTGTCATTGGAATGCTAGAGTTGTCTTCCCCGGTACAATTGCAGCCGGGACCCCTCCAACATACCGCCGTCGAAAAGCCGAGTTGTGGATGATCTAAATGTTTAGAACCAGGATGAGGAGATGTCTGTCCATTGCGTTGAACTTGTAATCGATTTCGTAATATTTTTCAGTCACTTGTATAGTTCTCTAAGACGGAACATGAATTTGATGGATTTGAAAGACTAAAAGGTATTCTGGTATCATGTCTGCAAAATGTATAACAATGACACAAATATGGAAATCTTGACATTGTTGATATTGATACATATTAACGATCAATGTCTGTACTTTTAAGCGCTACAATGAAATCAATGCAATGTTAATCAAAGAAAATTGATTTTGACAAAAACTCGATAGCCGATTGCCTAAACTTTGGCTAAAGAAATGACACGTTTAATGCCTCAGATTAGTAATACAAAGATTTGTTAGCTAACGACACTGATTACAAACTAAGCTGAGATTACGTTCGTCTGAATCTAACTTCAAAGTTGGGCGCAGCCATAATAACGAAGAATAGCCAGTGCGTCGTGGCACCATCAACATTCACCAATTGCTAAATTATACTGTGATATACAGTATGACCTTCCTTAGGGAGTTATTGATTAAGAAGACTTCCTGCCTAGTGTAACCTAAAAGTACGCATTTGGTAATCAAAGTGTCTATATATGCACAAATCACCTGAATTAAAAAAAAACTTATCACATCTGTCTTTGCAATATTCTTCAGACAGCCTATCAAAATGTATAGGACTGTATGATAAATCAGTTTCTGAATCCGATATTCAAGAAGAAAAATATCAAGTATGTTTACGTTTATGATGCATTTGTATTTTATTCAATGTTTAGTATTACTTCAGCCATATCGAGTTGGAATCAAGTTAGTGTAAAGCAATTTTGACCGATGCAAGGGATGTTTTCCTTTTGCGGTGACGTAAAATTACCCGGGACCTTGTCTTCCACGGTCTGCGCAACCGACAGAAAAGAAAAAAACAATGCAAAATTCTCCTGAGACTCACACATAAAAAATGATGGTCAATGCTTTTAACGCAGAACAGTGGATATTGTCTCAGTTAAATTGTCAGAAAATATATGAATGCGTTGCCTCAATGATAAAGATTTGTAAAATTGAAGATATTCCATACCTGAAAAACTCTGTCAACATGCTCTCGAGCAGTGTTCTCATCAATCATGGGTTCGGAGAACCGCCCCATCATTTCATATATAGCAGACACAATGTCTGTCATCTCCTCCCGCGTGATCATGCCGTCACCGTTTATATCATAGAGGTTGAAAGCCCATTGTAATCGTTCCTGTAGGGTGCCTCTTGACAAAACTGATAACCCCATAACAAATTCCTGGAAAATAATAAAAATATGACGTTTGGTAAATATTATAGCAGATATTCTTGACGCACACTTCACAAACATTACATCAAGATTCGAACGCCAAATTTGAAAGATTTCATGATGAATTTCTGTTTAATGGTATATGGATGAGATAGACTACACAGCCAGGCCTCATTGTTCTGCAGACTAGTAATTTGGGCGACTAATCTTCCTTAAGAAATTTGATTGGGACAGAATTTTACACAATCTATGATAATATAAATGGTACGGTTCAGTAATCCGAATGCTAAATTCATTCGGAATATATGTCTGTGAATAAAAGCGTCTGGAAAGGGTTCCATTGTTAAAAATGAAGGTTGAAGATACAAAGAAGACCTAGAAATTCGTTATATATTATTATATATTAATATATATTATATATTATATATTAATAATATTATATTTAGTCTTTGTTATCATTATAATACTTTCGGAACCGCACTACAAGTAAATATTCATTTGCTTACCTCAAAGCTTAATGAGCCATTGCGATCATGGTCGAATGTGTTGAAAACATAGTGTGCATACGCACTGGAATCTATAAAATAGATATTGATTATACATTATAAATAATTGTTCTTCTTTGTCAAGTGAGATATGAAAACAGAACGTATTATTTTTAACAAAATAATAATTTGAAAAGGGGATGCAGTTTGCGCTCTATCTACCTATATACAATTTCAAATAATGTTGCATTGTAAGAGATGCCCTTAGAGATCTGACCAAAGAGAAATAAAAAAAAAAGGAAATTGACTTAGCCTAATCCATTACCTTAAACATAAAGACGATGTAAAACAAACCCGAAAGCATGCATTAGGAAGCCTTTTCGGCGACTACCGTCTGAAGACATGGGATTTGGAAACCGAAGTCAAATTTGATATATTGATTCATTTACATTCTGTTGAGACATGAAAAAAATCAGGTCTCTAGTAAAGAATGTAATTGATTCAAGTTCAGTGACTGCAGAGAATAAAACCCTCAGCATAGATCAGCGTTTAGATCATCGCTTGCTCAGTATACTTTCGTTTGACATATGTACATGCCCGGGTCGTAATTCAATTACATATCTTCCCTGATCTTTTATCATTTCCTTAAAACTAAAGAAAATGCATGTATGTCTTTTTGCTTCAGACTATATTGTATAAAAACATTCCATTCATTTATATAGTTATTTTTCTTCTATTTCATAGAGTAAGATCCAATGCATTTCATTTAAATTAGATTTTGCTGCTGACTACATTGTAACACAAAGAGAGCGATAATAGAGCTATGATCTACGATGACACAGAAAAGTTAACTTATGCCATCTGAACGAAAGTGAAGTGAAATCAATAGCGATTAGTACAAAATTGTACAATGAGGTATCACCCTCACATATCACTATTTTTAGATTCTGTTCCATACCTTATAAATTAAAATATTGAAAGGCTCGGTCTGAAGACGAAATATAATTAAGATAAAAGCAATACAAATCAGAACTGGTGGGCGTAAGTATGTTTAATCATGTACTGAGGATGTAACTATATTGGTTTTCATCAGAAAATCAATAAATGCATGGTGTACAATAATTAAAAATTAGTTAGATGTCAGGAAAATTTATATGCAGTTTTATTACTCTTTAATCAATTTCTTCTACATTCTCAGAGGCATTCACTTCAGTGATAGGGATTTTCAGAATATCTAGCATGAGTATAAAATTGAATATGAGAAGCTATTATTACAGGGGCAGAGGCTTTGTTATGTAACTGATGCTTCAGAATTTTGTAATGAGAGTGTGTAAATTTGCTTTTCAAATATAATTTTGCTGTCTCTTGATGAATAACATTTCAATTTTATTTTTATCCTGTTCGATAGAAGACAGATATCTTAACACGCGCAAAAACACTCGGGATAAATGTATTTTCGTCTGTGCCCAAAAGAAGAAATAAAAAGCCCAGCCACACTGGCCACGTAACAGAATAGCACAATTTACATTGATTTCGAATAAAGTGTTTTTCACACTGTACTGAATAACAATAAGAAAAACACATTTATTTAATCAATATATCCTTACATTACCAAAAATGTAGTAAAAGCAATCAACTCATTTTCACTTTCGTCTTTTAACTTATACTAACCACCTTGAGGAAAGAATTGTGCGTATATCTCTTTAAACGTTTCTTCATTTACGATTCCTGTTGGACATTCCTGAAAGTAAAATTAAGACATTATTTTGTTTGTTTGCTTTGCTTTACGTCAAACTCGGCAATATTTGAGACATACGGCGGTACCCGGGTTTATTTTTTTGTGGAAAAGAGACTCGTGCTACTAATTAACCCAGGAAGATACCACCAATCTTCTGCAGGTCAACTAAACCCCCCCCCNNCCCCCCCCCCCCCCCCCCCTCAAAGACAAAAACAAAACCAACAAAACCGTGGAATATTTAGAACTCTGAGCATAATGGAATGAGACCAGTTGGCAAATATAAAATGTCTTAACATGAAAAACAACTATGAATCACAAAGATGATGAGACCAGGTGTCATGGATGGTGTTCCTCTCAAGTTCAGCATGAATAATGCATCAGTTAGCCCAACATTTCATTTGCGAATAAGTGTACAAATGTAGCTGCTTGTTTTAGAACAATATGTGATATTCTAAACGAGGGTGTTTTTATTCATCAGTAATATTCTTATATCAACACTATTACAACCTGTCCTTGCCTTGTAAGATTATGAAAGAGTACTTTCAATAAAAGAGTCCGGGGGAGGTCGGTGGTTGTTGGTTTAATAAGTATATACGTTTTATAATAACTTTAAGTTTGACCGATGTGCTTTTAAACAGTCCGAAAAAGGGAGAAAACATTAGAATGCCAATTATTTTCAAAGATTGAGGTGGCTTTAGTTAGAGACGATTTACTTTTTTACTGCATATATCACAATAATTTCGGAAGCAACAGGAAAATTTGTTTAAATAAGCTTTTAATAATCATCTTTTCATTCAACTCAGCTACCTATTTTGAGAAAAGAGTCGTTCTAAATTTTGTTTTGCACAGCAACTACAACAATTTACACCATTTGTGATAATGGCTAGTCATTAGTTACATGATTTATTCTAAATAATGGTAATGGCAAAGCTTGGAGTGTAACGGAACACTTCTTAGGATTTCAATCGATACGCGAAAAACATGGCGCAGATTTGTTTGCTTACTTGCAAATTTTACGACCAATAGAGAGGCTTAACAGAATACACTTTTTAATTATTTCATCGTATTTATACAGTTTAGATTGTCCGCAGTCACGACTATCTAAAAGGACACAGATGTTATGTTAAAATCGAGCTTCTCATGAAAAAAAAATACGAAAATCGAATTTAAAGGCTCATGAGGTTTACATTTTTGGCTAGAGTCCTACAATAATTCACTTTTCTCACAAAATTGAAAGTATGATTAGGTCAGGGCCAGAGAATACCTCGACTTGTTGCTACCGGCTTTTGTTTTCCTTACCATAAGCGTAAGTATTACTAAAAGCCCGGAGAGACTGCCATGGTTGGTACCAAGAGTTAGTGAATCCTTACATAATGGAAAAGTAATTTCTCCGTGCCAAAACCAGTGTAATAAGGACGAAAACCAATAATAAACCTATCAATTAAAATCTTACGTCAAACAAAAAATCAAAAACCTGTGCTTATTGAAGTATGTAAATTCCAGGAAATTGAATTGATCACAAGAAATTTCTTCACAAATAATATAGGAATATTATTTGTTACAAAGCGAATATCGCGTGTCAACACGCAGTTTCTGAATTTACCACACTCTGATTTGTTTTAAAAGTAACATAAAATATCAGATTTTCTGGCTACATTGGGTCTTTGCCAAACGTCTCGACAAATCAAAATGTAATACACAGGTTGAGATTGTATCTATAGGAGACATGAAAAATAATATAAAAAGTGCACTTAACAGTATGTTATCATGACTACATAAGCCTCTCAGGCATGTGAACACAAAATAATCATTATATGGCTGGTCAAAATGAAGTGGAGAAGAACCAAAATATTTTCGATAACCCTGTCCTAACAAATGTGACAATCTAAGAATTGCAATGGTCACAACGTGGAAAACAAATAGAATGGGACCAGGTGTTTGGAAGAAGTCAGCGTCACTTTTTGGCGTGCAACATCCGTCGCAAATATTCCAGTGAAACACTGAGTTCGGTAAAGTGTCTATCTTTGGTTGAGAATGTCATATGGTCTTGATCTGACTCGCAAATGACTATATAAAGGATGGCAACGTTATATATTGAAGTTTAGGATAAAGATATGTTGTGTAGTATATAAAATCATACTAACTTGTTTGAACCCTCTGTACATGATCTGCAACTCCTTCCTGGAGAACTTGGTGTTGCGACACAGAGTTTCAATCCCCTCGGGTTTGTATCGGACCACCTGCATTTCCAAATCTTCCAGGTCATTATCTTGAAAAGAAAAATACCAAAATGAATACAATAATTAACGAACTATTTATATATTACTCAAACATAATATCACTGACGATTCTGAAGCTGAGTACATATCTAATACAAAAAATGTCAGACTAGCTTATAAAAGCACAAATAAAAAGATTAATTCAGGCGAAAGTTACTCTCAAAGGTAGTTTAGCTGAATAAAAACAAGCCATAGTCTGGTGGATATATTCCATAAGCCATTTAGCCCGCAGTGTTACGGTAGATAAACATTTCAAATTTCTGAAAAATTAAATCGATGCTATATCAGAAAAAATACTCATATGACTGGAAAGTATTTAAAATAATAATCAGTATGACATTTCACCCATTCTTATCGAGACCCTGAAAGGCAATATACAATATCTAAACCAAGTTCATAAATTATTTACAAAGCTTGTGTTTTCAAACCATTTAGCGTGTATGTAAATTGTTTTGAAAAAGAACTTTATTGATTAAAACTTAAAACGATACATTATCAAGTACCGGGAAACATAATTATATATTTATACAGAGCACTTTACCTATGGCTTTTTTCCAAAATATATTAAGGTCGTGTCGCAATCATGCATAATTCTATACAATGTCTACTTAATTGTGTTTGTACGTTGGTATTTGCATCTTGACTGAAACTAAGTGGATATAAATGTATAGATGGAAACACGCCGTGAAAATAGTAACAGAAACGCGTATTACAGTATTAATTTTAACACGCCGTGAAAATAGTAACAGAAACGCGGATTACATTATTAATTGTATGTCACATTAAAGCTGGTGACATATTTCGAAAGTCAACCTACAATTATTTCGACTTCAGCTACAAAAGTAACGTTTAAGAATATTTTCTGTTCATTGTCGTAGCTTTGGGGATAAATGAATGTCCAATTTGCCTTCTAGGCGAGAGTAGGTGTTTTGCTTTTCCTGGTGGTTTCTTCAACAAGTAAAACTAGAAGAATTTTTAAAGGTCGTAAAACTTGAATTCGTGAAAAATTCAAGACCTATATTTCACTATTTTATGAATATGCTAAAGGCGGATTTTTTCAAATATTGCAGACGCATTTGGTTACAAAGAAGGAAAATTTATTTTGTAATCATCGTTTTGGTAATTCTATCTTAAGATAAAGAAAAGACATAAGTGCATGTTGAATTTCAAGGAAAAGTTACTGCCCACTTTGCTCTTTAGTCTAATCTTTAAGATAACTGTAGCTTAGCTTAGAATCTATCCATCATGGACGCCATATTCAGAGAAAGGCTGGAATACATCATAACGGTGACAAAGCAGACTTCGTTACAGCCTTGGTGATTCTCAAATCAATTCTATATTGTATAGCCTAAGGAAAGGAAAGCAGGTCTGTTTTCGAGATTCTCTATATAACTTTAAAAAGGGAAAAAATCAGATGTTTATTGATTTCCTCTATCCATGGTTTTATCTCTTACAGAGGAGCTACGTGACGAGAATAGTATACTCGAATTTCTTATGCAAAACACAAGCCTGCTGTACTGATTGCAACCGACGCGGAGCCTAGGAAATCGAAAATCCAGAGTACATCTCTCAAAAGTAATACACATAATACACAAAAGATATGTTTAGAAAGAATATAAGATTAAGATGACTTATAAATAGACTGACGTGCATTCTCTGTGTTGAAATATTATACACAGTTCTGTATATATCTGCATTTACAATCAGTAAGCGACTGTTTATAACTCTGGTTAATATGAGTTTGTCTTAAGAAACATCAAAGTCACCGATTGTATTTAATTTTTACGTATCTTATAGTTATTTTGAAAAAAAGGATCGTTGTCACATATACTCGTATATTGAATCAAAATTGACGTCAAAAATAACTCTATTTTACATCTTGCATCCTAAGACTTATATTGATCCGGAAGCATGCGATTCAATCCATTCTACCACAGTTGATATTGACAGTCTTTGGTTAATAAAAGGTAAGAACATGGACATTATTTTGATTTATTTAAAAAACAAAATCTCTCAGTGATATAAACTGGATGTTCCTTTATAATTAAGCCTGCAAGAATAAATATCAAATTAAGCTATAACATGTTGAAGATAAACCAATTTCATATTATATTTTCATATTTGATTTAAAAACAAGAATTGTCTTAAAATCTAAACATTGGTGTACATACATATTCACACGCGCTCGAAAATGCACACATATTCAAACATAGACTGATGCTCAAACAGAAATACACACTAACACACGCTCAGACAAGTTCAGTATAATATGAAATCTTTTTTTTAATTTGAAATCTTATTGGATCTAGTAGTAGTACAAGCTGCAACGATTTCAATTAAATCGTAAGTAATGTATCAAAATTTTATAAGAATGATGTAGTTTTCAATATTCAACAATATTTTAAAGTTTTGTTTATTTTTTTTCATTGAAAGAACGATTACAGAGCCTGATGATACATTCTTTCTGACTGGTACTCTTGAATAGCCCAGTGGACCTAATAATCAGTTACTGAACGTTCACTATAGGCATAACATGTAAATTTGAAATACAATGCTCATACACTACACTTATCTTACAAAACCCGAGTAAGGTTCAGAATAGAACAATAGGCAACATAGAAAATTATTCTTACGAACCATAGATCTCTTCCGAAAGGGTTGCAAGGAAGACATGTACAGGAAAATGGGTATTGTTTTGTTGTCGAGTGTAATTTGGAAGAGAAGAACCGTTAAATGTTCATCAAAGATTTATTGGACCGTCTACCTTATTACAATATTCGACAACTTAATTTCAAATAATAATTTCGAAGAAGCTTAAAATTATCATTCATTTCATATATGAATGGATTCCTAGAACTAAAGCATCTGTTTATTATATATAGCTATATGGGCACTGCTCATTGTAGCCTCATGTTCCCATTAGAATGATACTTTTGTTAAACGTTACTAATTTGAATTTTAAATAAAACCTGGGTTGCAGCTGGTACATAGAAATTGAAAACCTGTGTGTAGTGAACAAAAATTTGATTTCTCTGATAATTTTGATTTCCATTTTGCTCAATGTAACATAGAAATTGACAAACTACGCGTAAGATGACTTAAACCAACTATTTTTATTTGTATGACGCACAATTTGCTAACGCTGCTTTTAAAAGATACGCAATTATCATAAAACTTTAACAATGAATATAGAGTCGTATGCTTAATACAAAAGCCATTAATAGTGTTTATATAATGTACAGTTAATTGACTCGAAGTGTTATTTGTGAGTGCTTATTTTGTTGTCTGTATGTGTAGCAAATCAATATGACAAGAGTATATCTCGATCGGACTTTGTCAATATAATTGATTTGGGTGGAATAGATATATACATGCAAATCTGTTTCTACCTGACGTCATTATACTTGTGCAGGACAAAGAAAAGAAGGGATAGTCGGGCAATTCTCGAAACGTTATTAATGCTGTAGATGCAGTTTTATTATTCGTTGAAAAAAAAACAGTGACACCAGGATTAACCTATCACTTCTATGGTTTAGATTTTCCTCCTCGGTGTGATGATTAACACCAAAGTTTTGTATTTATATTCAATTCTATTAAAAGTTTTTCAATATTTAACTTTCTCATCATCATCATCATCATCATCATCGTCGTCATCATGATTATTATTATCATTATTATAATCATTATCAATATTATTATCATTATTATCATTATTATTATGTTATTATTATTATTGTTTTTATTATTATTACTATTATTATTATCATTATTATTATTGTTATTATTATTATTATTATTATTGTTATTATTATTATTATTATTATTATTATTTATCATAATTATTATTAATACTATTATTATCATTTTTATAATTATTACAATGTTTATTATTATCTATTTTATTATAACTGTTATAAATTGAAACAATGAGAACAATACATGTAGGCGAAAGTGCATATAATGAAAACATAGTAAGATACATAATAAGACCAGGATAATGTGTCATTATAAGTCCATGGTCATGTCTTCCTACATAAAACTGATAGTAAAACAAACCATAAGGCGTCAATAAATAAGAGCCTGATCGCTTATGCAACAGATTGTGATATATTTAGATAAGTGTCTGTGAAGATCTTGCCCGGAAGTCGATAGTTCATCTCCGTGAACCGTTTAAAATTTGGTGCTTACATAGGTGCTGTCTTCTCCTTACTTGATTATTAACAACTGTCGATCAATGTTTGTTGTATCTAAATTAAGATTGTTTGAACTTGAGTGGTTTAACTGGGGTCAAACATATGTTATGTATTCAATGTTCAGCTCAGTACAACTTGTGTCAATAACACTAAAGAGTTTCCATATTCCATGTGTGCTGAATTCAATCACCATACAGGAATAGGGATATAATTTTTTCGGCTGCTTAATTGCTAGACCGTTTTGTACATTGCACATCTTTTTAAATATAAAATCACAGGTGATAAGTACTCTTTCGTTCAGAGAAAATTTTCAACGAAAATAGGCTAAATACAGACTTATGAAAATCAAGAGAAACGGTAAAGTGCCATTGATGAGTAAGCATCTCCTTACTCTACTGTCACAAGATTCATCTGGAGTCCACAGTGAATACAATGAATCCCTTTTTAATAGATTCATTTCCTTGAAAAGGTACTTAATAATGATAAAACTTTACTTGTAAATATTTTGCTTACTCCAGTTCGTTGTTGTTTTACGTAGTATGTGACCGAACAAAATAGAATGCTTACTCCTCTATGGCATCTTATCCCACTTCTGAATGTTCTAAGGTCTCTGTTCTATGTTCGCCAGACATTTACAGTATCTCATTGACGAATAATTACTGGATAAATGCAATTCTATATATGCTACTGAGTTATTCATTGTGACAAAAGTAGAAAATGAATTCTACAATTGACTCACAAATATAAAAATAATCTCATTTTTCATGTTAAAATTAAATGGATGAATCCAAAAGACAATAGGCAGAGGAGCGTGACACAGCTATTTTTGCTATATCTTTCTTCCTATGAATAAGTGCTTGCAAAATTAATTTTGAAATGATAACCTAGGAAATTGTGTAATATGAATATCAAAACATCATGCAAGAAATGAAGTTGTGCAAAATATTAACGAGCATAAACATTTTTTCTAGACATAAGATTAAAGAACTACGAATGTTTCTTAATTTGTGTGACACCATGAGCAAATTGTTGCTGCAGCGTTTTAGTAACAACGTGTTGCCTTTTGATTTATACAATGCCCACAATAAAATTTTAAGATAAAGTAGACTGTAAAATAGATAAATTTCCACTGCGTAGTGATGTTCAAATACAATTACTGATAATATATAGTATTTCGTCCTGATATAAGGATCAGACGTATTGATTAGTTCTACAAGACAAGCTATTTTAATTACCTATATCTAGCACCTTGTCGTAAATAGCTCCCATCCTGTGCTGCAGGTATAAGATATCAAAAAAGCACAATTACGAGTCCAGGAAAGACATTAATCGGTCTCCATTGTAAAGCTGAGCTGAAGTCAAACAAGAGCCTAACAGCAACGTACCGTACTCTTCATAGCTATTTGGATTGAACGTTCAGTGTTATCGGTAGGCACCTGTTTTAATTGTAAGCCTGATAAACATTTGGAAGGCTACTTTGGAAAAAAACGTAAATCAATCAAACATTTTTTTCATCGAAGAGTGAAAATATGACTTGACTATCAACATACACACAGCACTTCCTTTCTGTTGCAGAGAAAGACACAGATAGCGAATACAATCCTAAATTTAGCATCAAATAAATCTGTGATGGAAGTCTAAAGCTTCTTCTCGACTGAATTTAACGATGGTTATGTATTTAAATCATCCTTCAAATCACTGTGACATCGAAATTATTAGTACAGAAGGCAATACGGCAACTTTGTTTTTATAAAATCATTGAGCAATTGAACGATAAAATGATAGTGTAAATACTTGATGTAAGCGAGGATATATAATAGAGTGCGGGTGTCTTGCTGGTGTAAGGACACTATAGCCGTCATTATTATGTTGATGTGTGGCTACAGATCGATACTAGCTTATTCTGCTGTACTCTACACAACCGATCTGCACAAGAAACATATAGCAGTATATACCTGAGACCATCCTGACTGAACGTTCAACACAAAATAGGGTTGACTCGAAATATACAAGGAAATACGGATTTTCTGTCCTAGTTCTAGATCCATATATATACAGTCTAACCTGTTTTAAGAGACTATCCAAGGGAAGGAGTAAAAAGGGTCACATATGACAGATAGTCTCTTAATTCAGGCAATTTATATAAGAAAAAGCCTTTTTGGGAACCATACATTTAGGTCACATAAGAGAGGTTTTTCTTTAATTCAGTGTGTCACTAAGGCAGGTTTAAATA
>JACSZP010032866.1:0-11369 GCA_016161895.1 Pinna nobilis
TGTGACCTTGATCTTTGACCTCCCGATCCCAAAATCAATAGGGATCCTTCTTGAGTCATGGGCAACCCATTTGTGAAGTATCAACATTGTAGACCCACAGCTACTTGAGTTATGGTGCGGAAATCATTTTTAAGGAACAGAGTCTTGTGACCTTGACCTTTGACCTTCTGACCCCAAAATCAATAGGGATCCTCCTTGAGTCATGGGCAACCCATACGTGAAGTATCAACATTGTAGACCCATGGGTACTCGAGTTATGGTGCAGAAATAAATGGACAGACAGACAGACAGACAGACAGACGGATAGACTGACATGGTGAATCCAGTGTACCACCCCTACAACTTTGTTGACAGGGGTATAATTAGTGAAAATATTACATGAAGAATGCAAATGAAGAACTGCAGCACAATCTATTTTAAGAGTTTAGAACTGTCTATTGGACGATGCAAAAATGTTCACATATGACAGGTAGACTCTTAATCCAGGTGATTTGTGTAAGAAAAAATACTTTGGGAAGTACAATGTATATACACATGTGAAGGTCACTGAAAACAGGTAGGCATAAACAGTGAAACTTGTATATAAGGACCACTTTAGGGACACAAGAAAATAGGTCTTTATAGGGAGGTGGTCTTTATATACAGGTGGTCACTAGAGTAGGTCTTACTGTAATTCAAAGGGTCTCTAAGGCAGTTTAGACTGCAATGATCTATAAAGTAAAGTTGAGAGTGTATTTTTCTGGATTTACTAAGGCCATTCTACAAAATTGTAAGTTGGCAGTGTAAAACAACTCAGATTTTTTACCGTAAGAACGTACATGTAGGTGGGAGCTTTTTTTGAAAACTGTAAACTATATGTACATGTACTATGTAAGCATTATGGAAAAAGTATGGAATGACAGATGTACAAAAATTTAGTCAAAATCAATAAGGAAAGATTTGAGTGGCAGGGTTCTGAGGGAGTAGGTCGTGTTACAGCAAACCAACAATTGTTTTTCGTTGGTCTAAGTATTGAAGATATAAATAACCATACCTGCTGTGATTCTGTGACACACTCGATAATCTTATCTCGACACCTGTTCCTGGAAATTTCGTCATCCTGAAAATCATCCGGAAAACACGCCATGATGCGCTTGATGAGGACAGGCTTGATAAAGTTCTCCACGTGATCTGAGTCAGGACTGAAAAATTGAATTGCTATATAAAGATATCTAGTCTTCAAGAAAGATAACCAAGTTTGATGAAAATCTGAGTTTTAGTTTTCAAGTTATATGTGTATTTGATGGAAACTAGTATTGCAGATAAACAAACAAATGAGCCAAAGGCAGGCAATTTTTTCCATAAAAATAGGAGGGGGGGGTTCTGTGGCCGAATGGTTACATGTAGATTTTTACGCATTAAACCATTGGATTTCTCCCCTCTCATCAGCAATTGGACTATAATGTGAGAAAGTTTGCCAATTTACTTGTAGAATTTAGGCAGGTGGTCTTTTTGCAAGATGTTCAATAGCAGTCAGGTACATGTCTACTTTCAATACCATTAAAAACCGTCAGCTGCCATATGAATAGAAAAAAAAAAAAAGTTGAATCTCAAAAATCTTGAAGTAATCCGGGCCACTCATAAACTTTGAGCTTTCAAAAATACGATTACTCTCCAGATCAACGTGGTCCTAAACCAATTTATTCACTCTCTTTCCCGGAAACTGTTCTCATCACTCATCATCTGGGTAAATATTCTGTAATAATGTAACACTATCGTCACTTTTGATTACTAAATAAACACATGGTTATTACAATGTCTGCCAAATATTCGCATGTCAAAAGATTGATATGATATTTCACGTGTATTTTAAGTTTTGGTTTGTGAGATTTATTCGAGAAATCATTGAAATTTCCCTGTCGACGTTCGAAAGATTGAGACTACATTTGCTTAATCTATTAAGGGAAAAATTGTGACCGTAGCTTTACTTCGAGAGATCGAGAACTTCGAGAGAACGACATTCGAGTTTTCAAGATTCGACTGTATACAAAAAAAATTTAAAAATTGGAAAAATTTAACTTTTTTGTTTTAAATTTATCTTACCAATTCTGAAAAAAGGGAGTCAGGGCTGGTAATCATAAAAGTCATGAATTTACTTACCCGGTAAGTCTGAATCTCTTCCTTAATCCAACTAATCCTGATTTTTCAGATGATTGGCCAAGAAACTAGATTCTCAAACTTAAGTAATCTTTTAAGATTTATGATGTCCAGCCCTGAGTTATGGCTGTTAGATGTTACATGTATATATAGGCCTACTCACTGTTGGCGTATTTCATCAAGCGCAAAGGAAATTAGGTCTGCCGCTAGTCCTGTTCCCTTGACGACAACCACTGGAACATTTCTTTTCACCAAATCGAGAACATGGTCGATTTCTAAAGGTCCGCCCTGTATCAAGAGGCCCACAAAAGGGGTACTGGTACTATGGATGATGGTGGAACCCTTTGTTGAAGACTCTTCACCGACAACTAAGAGAGATAAACAGTATGGTATTGTTGTTTAACGTCCCACTCAAGAATATTTCACTCATATGGACATGTCACTGTGTGCCGGTGAAGGGCTACAAATTTTGCCTATGCTTGGCACTGCTGGCCATAGAGCAGGGAGGGTTCTTTAACAAGCCAACACCTACTGTGACATGGGACCTCGGTTTTTACTGTCTCATCCGAAAGACATGGACGGCCACCGTGGAGTGGCGCTATACAGCTCGAACCCGGACCTTTCGATTCGCAGTCGAACACACTAACCACTCGGCCATGGAGGCCCCAGATTAACAGTACAGCATCAATAGATATGTTGACATTAGATGATCATATAACAACTGAATCCACCCCACATGTACATGTAAGACGCCTTCTTCACCCTATTCCAAAGAAACCATATAAACAACACACACACAAAATTTGTTCTGTTTTGTTCATCTAAAATATAATACAAAAATCTCAAATCATTAGATTATTTAATCCAATATCTTAAAATTGAACAACTTCCTAAAAAGTTCCAAAATATAAAATAATAACATCTTTGGATTACTTATATAAGAGGGGTGCCGTGGCTTAGTGGTTAGCATGTTCGACTTCGAATCGAAGGGTCCGGGGTTCGATTCCCACAGCGTCACTCTGTGGTTGGCCGTCCCTGTCTTTCGGATGAGACAGTAAAAACCGAGGTCCCATGTCACAGTAAGTGTTGGCACGTTAACAATCCCTCCCTGCTCTGCTGCCAGCAAATTTCTATTTCTGATTATTAAGAAACAATTTTAATTACCCAAATTAAGCACCCACTTGTCAAATTTGTGAAAATCTAGCATCTTTCCTTAGACTGTCTCTTTTAAAAAACATTAAGTTAGAGGTAAGACTGTACATGCATTTTTTTGACAGAAATACATACGTGTGTGGCCAAAAAAGGATAGATTAGGTTTTAAAACATGGGAAATCTGTAGATACACTTATGTAACAAAACCAGCTAAGCCTAGAGTGCATTGTGATGTTAAAACCTGAGAGTTGATAATCACAAATAGAGTTTGGCCTGTAACAAATCTGAAAATTTAAGCTTTAACAAATGTAATGATTCCTGCCAAGTTTGATTGAAACTGATGAGCTGATTTGTAAAGTTCAACAAAAATTAAATACAATATACAGTGAAACTTGAATACATTGTATACATGTAACAACCTCCTCAGGAACAAATAATATTCAGTCTTTATATAGTCAGGTGGTATCTATACATGTACATGATTTTTATATCAATGGTATTAATATATCAATGGGAACAGCAACACCACCAACCAACTAACCAACCCCACCTCCCCCACCCCCCCCAAAAAAAAAAAAAGGAAAAAGAAAACAAAGAAAAAAGAAAAAGGTCTGTTTGACCAGGTATCCTTTTTATACAGATGGTCGCTAGAGCTGAGGTTGAACTGTACAATAGAGTCAGTCTATAACGAATCGGCTTAAAGTGAATTCAGTGCTATTATGAAGAGAATAAATTCCCCGAAAAGAGTTACTATTTATCTATATATGTAGTAAATTCTGATGCTTAAAACGAAGGATGCCCATAACAAAGTCAAAAGTCAATCCCCTTTTACTTCGTTACAGACCAACTCCACTGTACTTCTAAAAGCCTGAGCAAACAGTAAAATACACTAAGGTAACTTGAAGGTCCCTTTGATAACCAAGGGACCTACTGTCATAAAAATACCACAGAGTATCTTAAACAGTACAACATATCAGAAATTCTGGAAAACCATTTGACCTCATTTTACCTGAAAATTAGGTCATGGTGTCCCAAGGCAACTGAAGTGAAAACTGGATCTGTTTAAACTGTATGAGGACAGCTTGTGTCCCAATTTCAACATCCATATTTGTATCCATGGGTGAAAGATGTCTGGGAAATTGTTTGACCAACGCCTCTTACCTACAAAGTAGGTCACAGTGACTCAAGTCTGTTAAAGTGCAAAGAGGATCTGACAACTCCATGAGAGAAGAGCTTGTATCCAAATTTCAGTAGGACATCTGTGTCCATAGCAAAAAAAAAAGCCTGGAAAACTATTACCTCAGACAGGCAGACATGCAACACCATAAAATACATGTGTATTTTCCGTTTTTCAACGGGTCCATGTAATATATATTAAAATGAATACTTACTATCATCAGTTTCATAATAGCTATATAATTTTCTGTACTTCTTGGGGCGCCCCACAGGGGACAGAAATCTCTCCTCAACTTGTAATCTGAACATTTCCAGGTCTTTCAAATCCTGCAGGTCCTCTGACATGATAAAATGTGTGTGATTTGTGTTGAGTTCTAAAATGTCAGACTCCGGTTTTCTCCCTTTGTTCTTCAGTGTTAGAGGTGCAGTGTGCTGCAAAACAGAAATTGAAAACAGTGCTGTCAAATTTCTATGCATGAAAACAATGAATAATACAAGCTGAGTTTATGTACAAATGTGTATTAGACCATAAACAAGCTGTTTATTTTTGTAATCATTTGAAATTGTTTCATTTTGATATTAATAAGCTAAGTGACATTATTATACTTGAGAAATCTTGGTTTTGTTGAGGGGGTTGATGATGTATGGTATAGGTATGGTATCGTTGTTTAATGTCCCACTCAAGAATATTTCACTCATGGAGACGTCACCGTGTGCCAGTGAAGGGCTACAAATTTTGCCTATGCTTGGCACTGCTGGCCGTAGAGCAGGGAGGGTTCTTTAACGTGCCAACACCTACTGTGACACGGGACCTCAGATTTCACTGTCTCATCCGAAAGACAGGGACGGCCAACTGCGGAGTGATGCTACGTGGCTGGAACCCAGATCTTTCGATTTGCAGTCAAACATACTAACCACTCGGCCATGGAGGCCCCTGTTGATGATGTTTCCTTATCATTCTTGAGTGGGGCATACAATCAACCAATCAAGAAACTCAATTCATTCACAAATGTGCTAGATAACTGCGAGTAAACTGGTGGGCTCTTTCCCTCGCATGCTTCCCTGATATGTATAGATTCAGTCTAACCTGCCCTAGCGACCCACTAAATTAAAGAAAAAACTTGTCTCATGTGACGTGAATGCAAGGTTCCCAAAAGGGATTTTTCCTATATAAATCACCTGAGTTGAGAGACCACCTTTCATAATTGACCCTTTTTGCCCCTTCCCTTGGAAGGTCTCTTAAAACAGGTTAGACTGTATTACCAATGCCATACCTTTCCGTTCAGTTGTTTGGCATAAGATAGCTGGAACTTTGGTACGATTCCTATCAGTGTTACTCTTGGCAGTCTTTCTGGTTTCCCCACTTCAGCGTATCTGTACAGTATATGTGTCCCACGGGACCGCCTCTCTTCCCGTTCGTCCGATATTGCGTCTCCGATAAGCTTCGTGATGCCTCCGTCCAAGCCATTGGTAAGTATCCACATCTCTGTTGTATTGACAGCCTGTACAAAAGAGAGTACAGTCATCGCAATGTTCACTTGATTTTCTAATATCTTCCCTTGTAATCTTTTAGTTATTTGGTACAATGGGACCTGTCTTGACAGACTGACCCTTCTGCCATGTAAATATGGTCTTTTAAGGCAAGTGGTTTCTTTTGCCAGGTATTTTCAATAACTTTTGAAAAAAAGATGCTTTTTTATGTGATATATTGTGTGAAATCTGATTTTACCTGTGTGATATCTGACTTATCAGTGTGATAATTGACTTACCTTTGTGATGTCTGACTTACCTGTGTGATATCTGTCTTATCTGTGTGATATCTGTCTTACCTGTGTGATGTCTGACTTACCTTTGTGATGTCTGACTTACCTGTGTGATGTCTGACTTACCTGTGTGATGTCTGACTTACCTGTGTGATGTCTGACCTACCTGTGTGATATCTGACTTACCTGTGTTTGATATCTGACTTACCTGTGTGATATCTGACTTACCTGTGTGATGTCTGTGTAATATCAACGCTACCTTTGTAATATCTGACTTACCTGCATAAAATCAATGTTACCTGTGTGATATCTGACTTACCTTTGAAATATCCTACTTACTTTGAGATGTCTGAATTACCTTTATAATATCTATCTTATCGTACCTGTGTAATTTCCACCTGCTGTAGTGCTTCATACTGGTGATCACAGACAGTATTATGTCTTGACTTACCTGTGTGATATCTGGCTTACCTGTGAGATGTGACTCATCTGTGTGATATCTGTCTTATCTGTGTAATATCTGATTTACCTGTGTAAGATATCTACACATGTAACTTACCTGTGTAATTCCCTCCTGGAAGTCTGCCACTTCCTTCTCGTTTTTCCACCTGCTGTAGTGCTTCATACTGGTGATCACTGACAGTATGATGTTGGGAGTTTTCTTTCCCCACACCTTTGTCATGTATTTAGCCACATCCTCCAAAGGTACACTGCTATGTACGTTGACATAGTAACTTAAACAAGCCTGAGGTATACAAAATAATAAAAGATTTATTACAGTGAATTAAGGGATACAGTTGAAATTCTCAAAAACTCAAAAGAAATGAACCCAAATCCAAACAAAAATTGTGAAGGATTGACATTCAAAGGGTAGAGAGTAAATCTAAAGGGGGGTCTTAGCTTAAATTACTTCGAGAGATCAAGAGCAAGAGCGAAAGACATTCAAATTTTCAAGATTCGACTGTATTGAGCCAAAAAAAAAAAAAAAAAAGAAAAAAAGAAAAAAAAAAAACGAAAAGAGGTTTTGTTTCCTTTTTGTTTATGCAAGACATGAAAATCTTACAGTCCTAGGGCAGCCAACTTCAGCTCCAAATGTTCAAATTTAAGAGACCAATGAACTACTGCAATTAAACTGATACACTTTTGACAAATTAATCAAACAAAATCATTCAAGGCTGGAACCTGTGCTGACCGGAGATAATGAAACTAAATGGTTTAAAGCCTGAAGCGGGGCGAATCAGAAGATCCGGGCTCCAGCCACGTCAGCGCCACTCCGCAGTTGGCCGTCCCTGTCCTTCTGATGAGACAGTAAAAACAGAGGTCCCGTGTCACAGTAGGTGTTGGCACGTTAAAGAACCCTCCCTGCTCTAAGGCCAACAGTTCTGAGCATAGGCAAAATTTGGAGCCCTTCACCGGCACACGGTGACGTTTCCATATGAGTGAAATTTTTGAGTGGGACGTTAAACAACCACAGCATATCTTGGATTTGAACACTGGACCTCACGATCAAAGGGCACACATGCAAACCACTTTGCCACAGTGGCTTCAAGGGACTTTGTTTATTTCTGTCTTATCTGTAGTACTCTGGGATGCCACCCCTCAGTGATTACCATGTTTGCCTTCTGACCATGAGGTAATGGGTTGAAATCCGTGCCACACTGTGGTTAGCACTCCTTGTCCTGGGGATGTGACCCAAAAAAAACCAAATTAAGGTCCCATGTCACATCAGGTGTTGGCATGTTAAGGAACCTTCACTGCTTAATGGCCGTAAGTGCCTGATGCATAGGCCACATTTTCTGCCCCTCACAGGCACATGATGACATCTTGAGAGGGGCATTAAACAACAATACATTACTAATCAACCAATTTTATCTGTAACACTTAAAAACCATTAACCCTGCATTTGGGGTTTAACCTTTAACACTCAATGATTGTGCCTCACCAAATTACTTGCTATCCAATACAACCACAAAGGCAGTTGGTCATGTGGTAATTTCAAGTTTTATTAAAATGACACTGAGACATGCTGGTTATTTTCTATGTCCATCGATCATGGGGTGAAGCAACATGACCCTAAATTTTGATAAATCAATGTTCAGAATCTTAGAATGTGGCGCCCTCTAGTGACCATAAAAAAACTAACCTTATCTGCGGGTGTACCATCGTACAGAACCTTGACTAATCCTCCAGACAGGTCAATGTTCTGCAGCCACTCCTCATCCAAAGAATTTGTACTCCCCATGGAGAAATTACTGTCAATTGTCCGGTACACTGGATCCACCTCCACTTCCGGAAAATCCATCTCCAGATATTTCTTATCTGATGCCATGGCAACGGTTCTTCATGCACACACTGCTCAGATTGGAGGTATCTTACAAAGGGAGGTAATACAATGTGAAAAAGAAATAGATCTTAGGCCTACCCTCTGCTATTGGAAATAATTTAGAAATTGTGTTTTAAATGCAATGTGAAGGCCTTTGAAATGTGTTGCCAAAATACATTCTTACACTTTATGAAACAATTTAGCTAGATCACCACATACAAAATAGAGATAGTGAAACTTGTATACGACCTTATAAGGGAAACAAGTCTTTATAGGGAGGTGGTCTTTATATAGAGGTTGATTTGTTACATGGGGGCAGCCAAAAAATGATCTTTGTGATCAGGTAGTCTTTATATCCAGGTATTCCCTAAAGCAGATTTTATTGTATTGACAAAATAACATTTCAAACTCACCAATTTAAAATGACCTTGACCTGTGATCTTGGTTCAGGGTCAGGGCATATTTTTGGGTCCTTGATAAAATGTGTGTGAATAATGGCACATTATACTCAATAGATGGAGGGAATATGAGCAAAATAAGATTTCAAGTCACAAATATGTTACGATCTTTCAACAAATGTGTAATGACCTTGATATTTGTCCTATGGATAAAGTGGGCTGAGAGCAACTAGTCCATGAAGTTTCTCCTTTATTCACAACCGAATGCTTGAATGACACATGGGCTGAGCAGGTATTAGGCAACGAAACTTGATTGCCTTTGACCTTTCACCTTTATAGCAGGTTGGACGATCCTAGGATCCCTGGCTGGGGGTAAAGGTCTGGGAAACATCATCTTGGTCATCCTTTGGTTTTGAGTAGCATTTTGTCCAAATTTTGATTCAAGTCATCCAATATTAGTAGAAGGATATGCCGGAACAAAATAAGAGTTCAAGAATAGGGCCTAACCTTGACCTTGAGATAAGTTTGGATACCTGCACAAGTAACGGGCAATAAATTATGCAATTATGATTTAAATTCATAAAAGGGTTCAGGAGAATATGACTGCAGGCAGATGGACAAAGCGGCAATATACATGTATGTATCCTCCCCTAACTTTTTGGGGGAATATAAAAATTTATAAAAAAAAGTAAAATGGTAAAAAAGTAAAAATTTTGACTTACCTTTTCTAAATCATGTCTTAACTGGTCATTCCGTGCCTAACCTCCGTACTAAAAAAAAACTTACTATGCATATACATCTAGATATATGCTGTACTATTCCGATTATTTATTTTGTATTCAGTGATACCAATTATCTTTTCCTTCTATCATAATATAAATCTTTTACAACATCCGGGATATCCGCCCTTTCTATACCTGACCAGTAGGCTGTTTCCTGTTTCCCTTTCCCCTATATGAATGTACTACTATGACGATAACAACATATTACCTGGTATGTCAAATACTAGTTACAGCTGCAACGAAGAAGGTACTTTACAATTTTGACTTTTTTTGCCGAAGAGGGGCCTCCTCCACTGATTTAGCAAAGTATTTCAAAAATGATATTATATTACTATTTTTGAAAGGGTTGGATTTTTCCTTGCAAAAATTTCGACAACGCCCCCCCCCCCCCCCCCCCCCCCCCCCCCCCCGAAAATGTCGACACTCCCCGGAAAAAAAATCCTGGATCCTTCACATGCAGGCAAAGGGGTCTCTAGTTCAATGAGCGTTTGATTTTTTTAAGATTTACGATCCCTCAGTAATATATGAAATATATATATATAGCTTTAAGACTTTTTGATTTAGGAAACATTTCTCTAACAAATCAATACCCTGGAAATATCCAGTTATATTTCACTTATGTCACTTTATCACGTCTGTTGCTGTAACCGCTTCAACCGACGTAAGCCTACTGACTCAGCACTCTGGATCCACCCTATACCAACTAGGGTTTTTTTCCGTAAAAGCGACCCCCTCCCCCTAAAAAAATCTTTGTAATTTCATCTGTTTTCAACTGGTACATAGTATGTTTCGACATTTGCTTGATTATGTTAGCATTGTTAATGTATCGCTGATTGACCTCCAGCACGAGGATCCTTTGTTCATACGGAGCCGTGAGTGCGTCCTGATTCAAAAGTTTCCCATTTGTAAGTCAATGCCAAAATACAGCAGACGTCTCCAACAAAGTTACAAGATGACGTCATGTTGAGGACTGACTATGATCTCGCTTAGAAAAACCCGGCGGCGCTCAACCTAGACTCGAATCCAGTCTTTTTACTTTCCGCTCTAATGACCTCTATCGTGGCATATTATAGCGGTAGAGTGCACTCGCTTGTCTCTCCTCCTTGTTTTCTGAGTTGTAATTATTGGCAAAACCTATGTAGATAGGGCCTAGCAAGGAATCCTACGGGTTTGCCTTCAAAGTAAAANNCTTTGATGAAGAGTTGCATGTCGGGACAGCAATCGTCAATGGAACACAACCGATCTTTTTTGGAACGTCAATAGTTCCAAATGGTATATAATCTCGCCTCCGAAGACTGGCAGCAGAATTATGTTCGGAAAAACAGTAACAGATCTTTGGCGTTAAACTGGAACCGACTGTGATTGTTTCGATTTTTAACTTCGGCTGGACATTTGCAAATTCACTTGTTGTCTTCGAAAGATACATGTACCTGGAATTACAGAAAAAATAATTTAAACACTTGTGCTTTATACAAGAAAAGCAATATACCATGATCTCAATTCTATTATGTTTGCACATTAGAATACTTTTTGTCTGCACATGGAGTTTTTATCCAGTATGCCAGGTTATTTTCAATATGAGAAGAAAAATGATGAGGTGTACGGCAAGGGGAACATATTGCTCATCATCTGTAACACC
>JACSZP010032869.1:0-22856 GCA_016161895.1 Pinna nobilis
TGTAGTAAATTCTGATGCTTAAAACGAAGGATGCCTATAACAAAGTCAGAAGTCAATCCCCTTTGGCTTTGTTATAGACCAACTCCACTGTATATACATTAAACATACATGGATTCATTGTAAATGTTAAATGACAAATTTTGTGTTGTAGCCTACTTATATATGTGCCTTTGGAGGGATGAAGGTGTGAATGTGTTGTGTTGTACTACTGTTTGTAAAATGTGTTTCATACTTGGATGTCACTGAAAAATACAGAAAACAAATAAAGAATAAATAGACTTTTAAAAACATTAAAAAAAATTTTAAAAATGAGAGGAGAAGACATGAAAAATTTGGGCCTGTTTTTAAACAGTTCATTAAGGAGAACCTGTTGGTTTTTGGTTTTGCTGACCTTGCACTTTTCTATCTTTCAGAGGTGAGAAGTATCAGTGGCTACAACGAGGTCTGTGATTGGTGGAGTCTTGGTGCCTTGTTGTACGAGCTATTAGTGGGCAGGGTAGTTATATTATTTTTCTTTATTTCAATATTTGAAACACCTTTTATGAACCACTCACAACTAAAATAGAACTATAAGTGGAGGACCTTGTTCTGACTACTAAATATTTGTCTGCTTGTCCATATGTTTGTCTTGGGTTGTCTTATGTGCAACTTTATTATTGAAGGTCTGGTGACTGAGGCATAACATGATGCAAGGGTATGTCAGATGTTCAAACATTTGAATGGAGTATATCTCAGTAACAGTACTGATATACAGGGATATGTTTTGTTTTATAATGAGAGTAATCCCACCTGCCTGTCTGCTTTGCTAGCTGAGGATTCTTTTCTCAGATGAGTTCCATAAATTAATACACATGTATATCTCAAAACCTGTATAATTTGTATGTCTTATCACAAAATTTATAGTTATATAGAAAGAAGATAATTTTTCCTAGGTAAATTACTCATCTCAAAAACAGATAATCAAGATAAGGGGTCTCAGGGAAAATGCAGCTGGGTTTTTCAGCCCTTCAAATGAGACAGGACATTTGCTGAAAAAAAAATTTCCTGGCTTGTATAGCCTAGACGAAATGTTCTTAGCACTCATGATTGTTATTGTAAATTAAGATTTCCAGTTATCTTATACAGAATCTTGAACAAAAAGATGATGAAAATATGTATAAACATGATTAAAATGGACACCGTCCCATTCAAAGATAAAAAGGCAATATTTCTGAAGACACCTGCTCAGACAAGACAAAAGCCTAGTTCCCTTAAATGTTTGTTTAGACAATTTCCACTGTATATATCAATGTTATTTTACCTGCTAACTGTATTTACATTCACCTTCTTGTTCTTTACACAGAGTCTGTCCAGTTGCCACCCAGGGGGGATAACCTCCCACACCCAGCTGTACATACCTGACAGTGTTTCACCTGAAGCCCACAGCCTTTTACAGCAGGTATGTAATATTAATATCTTAGTATCTTATTGCTATAGTAACAGATACTGACAAATACCTGACAGTGTCTCACCTGAAGCCCACAGCCTTTTACAGCAGGTATGTAATATTAATATCTTAGTATCTTATTGCTAAAGTAACAGATACTGACAAATACCTGACAGTGTCTCACCTGAAGCCCACAGCCTTTTACAGCAGGTATGTGACGTTGATATCTTAGTATCTTATTGCTATAGTAACAAATACTGACAAATACCTGACAGTGTTTCACCTGAAGCCCACAGCCCATTACAGCAGGTATGTGATGTTGATATCTTAGTATCTTATTGCTATAGTAACAAATACTGACAAATACCTGACAGTGTTTCACCTGAAGCCCACAGCCCATTACAGCAGGTATGTGATGTTGATATCTTAGTATCTTTTTGCTATAGTAACAGATACTGACAAATATATGTTTTTAAGTACATCGCATACAATTCTTACATTCTGATTAACAAATATATTTTTACAATTGAGTGTAGCATACATCTTCTCTTGATAAATTGTATCTACAGGTATACCTGGCAATGGGCATGACTTGAAAATAATAATTTCTCCCATGGAGTTTACTTTTACTACTATCAGAGTTACTTCCCTTTAGCTAGATCACATTATTTGTCCAGTGTTAATACATAGTGTTCATCTTCAGAACATGAGGTTTTTGTTTCAAACCTTTGTAAATGCAACTGTTTATATCCTGTCCTTAAGATAAGAGAGTAAAACCTAAGGACCCATGTCACAGGAAGTGTTAGTGCATTAAAGAACTCTCCCTACTCATTGATATGGTGCCAAGTGTACACTTAACTTTGAAGCCTTTTACCAGCTTTTGGTGACATGGCCATACAAGTGAAAGATTCTTGAATGAGATGTTAAACTACAATATAACAATTGTATCCCTTTGTAATACAGTAGAGTCGGTCTATAATGTATCGGCTGAAAGCGAATTCAGTGCTTTAACAAAGAGGAATAAAATCCCAAAAAGAATCGTTATTTATCTATTTATGTAGTAAACTCTGATGCTTAAAAATGAAGGATGCTTATAACAAAGTCAAAAGTCAGTCCCCTTTGACTTTGTTATAGACCAACTCCACTGTACATATGACAAAATAGACAATTGTCTCCCAGTTTACTGGTATTTACAGCTGCCTTTCTCAGCACTGTTTATATGATAATAAAATTATCTTTTCAGCTTCTGTGCTATAATCCTCGAGAGAGACTAGGAGCTGGTATGCATGGTGCAGAAGAAATCAAGTCTCATCCATTTTTTGCAAGTATCAACTGGAATGAGTTGGAAAACTAAAGAGATAAATACACAAATGACTTGATATCAGCAGAAATGAACACAAATTGATCTTAAAGTGGCCTCGAGAAGAATTTAATTCTTAAATAATACGTGTAGCAGACAGATTTAAAATTCTGATATTTATGAAGGTCAAAAACAATTTTTTTGTTTAGTGTAGAAATCTACTATACTCTTTATTTGCATTATTACATCAAAGTTCTAACAGGTTTTAAATTAAATGTAAGGTTATGCTCTTAAGAAGGTGAAATGAGACCTTTGTTCTCTTTAAGAAAATTAATGTTGTGGCTATCTTTGTATTAATATAATTCATTTTTAAGTTTAAGTCGTTTTTTTGCACTTTTAGGTAGGTTCATGTCAAATTTTATAATATTCTGGACATGTATGTTTCTAGTCATATTGGTCTATGAGAATGTAAATTGTATGAACTTTTGTAAAATTGTAATATATATATATATATATATAAAGCAATGTAAAAGTCAAGGTTGGTAAAAGAATTTTGTTAATAATTTTGCACACAATAAAATAGATTTCCGTGTATGTCAAAGTCGTCTTGCCAATTAGAAACAAAAAATTAAATTTTGCATCTGATATTCATGATCTATCCAAGTTTTGTCAGTATCATTATACTTTGAAACTTCATTAAATCTCTTTTTGTAAGTGTGCTATCTTATACTAACTCTTCTTTAACAGCTACTTAATTGAAAAGAAGATTGCAAATACATGTACTTGATAATATAAGTCTATTTTCTTTATGAGAATTAACATATAAATGAACTGTACATAAGTGTATCATCTCATCACACTTACACTGTCAGTTTCATTTTAGAGCATTGCTCCCTTTTTTCTGTTTTTAGCATTTGCTTATCACTATTTATCCCTTTTAATGGCTTGTTGTGTCATACTGAAGGTTTGTCATATTTTGAAAAATCATGAATTCTGAATACAAATCCTTAAAGACAGAAGTTAGAAAATAAACGTTTACCATCAAAATCCTTTTGTGATCTGAATTTCTTCTATTTTATTTGAACAAAAACCATTTTATACATTTTAAAAACCATTTTATACTTCCTAGATCATTTATTGCGATTGCTCTTGCTTCACAGGAGAAATGAACATGTATTTCTTGTGATGTCAAACATTATGACATTTTTTTTCAAAAGTCAAATTTAATGAATAAAATGCCACAAAAGTTTGATAATTTATGAAGTTCATTGAGTGGTTTAAGATCCACATTGTAAAAGCTGCATTCATATCCTTATAAGCAGGCCACATATGTAAGTCTATCCACTGACTGATATCCTATAGCTCAAAGGTCATTGACACTTCTTATAATTTATGAAGAATTTTTATATAGATTAAGAAGCAATCACAAATTAAGTACTTAACCAAGATGTCCAAAATGAATCAAGAGGGAAATTTGATTGAATTAACCTGGAATAGAGAAGAAAGGAAACAACCTTAGAAGAATAAAAAGACAGACAAAAACTACTATTGTTGTAAATGTTAAGAGATTCTTTGTTTTGTAAAAGATCTGAGTAAATTAGAAACTCGTCAATGGAATGTGTTGTGACATTTGAAGATGGCATTTTTATCTGTTTGTTTTCTTTGTTGTTATTGTGATAAGTGTAAAACTAATGTGATATTATGTTGATGATTTTTCATTATTTAAAGTTAGAATAGAATTGATTTTTTTTATAAAATGTGTTTATGACAAGTACAGTGTAACATTTTGAATTGTAAGAAGTTATCTACACATCTTTTGTTTTATATGAAATATTTGCATTTTCAGAAGTGGAAATGACAAATACAATTTATCAACTGATATTCTGATGTATCATTCCCTTTCTTGTTTGTGTCAGATACTTTTCTCATAGCCTGCCTTCATTTTTAGCCGACCAGAGTGAAAGTCAGGAGAATTGTCATATCCCAGTTGTGTTGTCCTTGTCCACAGACAAAACTTTTATTTGACATATATACAGTCAACTTTGTTTATAACGAATGCATAGGGACCGGTAAATTAAGTACGTTATAACAAGAGTTTCGTTGTTTCAGTTTTTACAAACATTGAAGGTAAACAAACACAGGACTCAGAGATTTTATTTATTATTACCAGAAATTTATTGTTCCCGACTTCGCTATTTTCAAAGTTCACTATATTTTGAACTTGAAAAGCTGGAGCTTTATTGTATAACACATGAATTACTCATGAAAAGGACTTTTATTTTTGACTTCTGGGCTGGGTACCATAAAGCTTGAGAATTAACTTAAGTTTGAGAGTCCAGTCTCTCAGCCAATCAGAATTCAGGATGAGCTGGATTTGAGAATCTTTTCAAACTTAAGTAAATTCACAGGTTGTATGGTGCCCACCCCTGACATGGTTACCTTGACCTTGGACTTTGATCTACTTTGTATGTTTTTGTACTTACTTATCTGTTTATGTTACTTTGTTCTGTACTACTATTAGCTGTTGTCCAACTCACAAGTACATAATATATGATAATCAACATAGGTAGTATGTACAGTGTGCATGTCATAGACAGATTATTTTTCTAAACTTGTATTCCTGTGTTACTTACTAAAATGTGTCTTTCCATCAAATTCATATACAGTGGAACCTCGCTATTAAGACCACCAATGTGACTGGCTAAAACTGGTCTGATTAGTGAGGTGGACTCCTAAGTGAGATGGTCTTTAGGCGAGGTTCTACTGTATGTGCATTTCACTTCATAAATTTTCCTCACAATATACAGTAGGTTGCTTTTGAATGAAAACTCAGAAGGGCACAAACTACATTTACCTGTATGCTCAAGTATATTTTGACTAAGATTAGCTAAATGCTATTTTATACTTAAATATTAAGCCAGACTAGGTCTTAAGCAGTGAAATTAAGGGCACTTTATTGGATAAAAAAGTTTTTAAAATATTTTTATTTATTTCTGTCTGTCCATCAAACTCTTTGTACGCAAACGAGTCAAAAGATTTTCATTTTGTTAAATGTTCATTGCAATTTTTGGATCTAAGTTTGTAGCTGTATAAAATATCTTAACCATGTTACCTTGACATAGATTTTTGAAATTGTGTGAAATAGTCTCTATTTCTGTACAATACCATACAAGGGCATCAGTGTTACACATCTTGATTTTGAAATACAATATTTTCAATGCCAGCAGATATGTCGCTGTTCATTTTATCATTATGTATGTTACAGTATCACTGCAAGGTTGTGTTTCTTCACTTAGTACATACCTTAGTATTTTTTGGATGTTCGTTTGTTATATTTTGTACTTTGTAGTACATGATCTTATTGTGGTGCGATATTGTGTAGGGTTAGATTTGCATGTTTTTGTTATCATCATTATACAATTTTCCCATCGAAATTTTGCTTAATGATCCATTTGGGCTCATCTGGCATACTGTCTATGTGGATATTTTCACTCATGGCTATTTGTGCGCTTGTGTGGCATAACTCATATTTATGTTGTCTTACTTTAACACTTCCTAGCCACAGTCTAATGGATGACATGTCTGTCCAAGTTTAGTCATGCAGCTTAAATATTTGGCTTTCGTTTTAACGTTGCCATCCAATCAAACACCAAAAAATTGCAAAAATCAAACAATAGTGAAAACTACTAGGTACACAGTACTTTCTCAAATTTGGGATGACATCTGAAATATGTCCTACATGAAACCTACATTTAAGCAAAAAAGTCTGTACAGTAGAGTTGGTCTATAACGAATTGGCTTAAAGCGAATTCAGTGTTATAATGAAGAGGAATAAAAGCCCCAAAGAGAATTACTTTTTATCTATATAAGTAGTAAACTTTAATACTTAAAACGAAGAATGTTTATAACAAAGTCAAAAATCAGTCCCCTTTGACTTCATTATAGACCAACTCATCTGTATTTTGGTTTCTTGTGATGTGTAATTTGATGAAGTACTAGTACGTTAAATGAGTCCAAATGCACCTGTTAAGTCAGAAAATAGCAATATTACTTATAAAATTACCAGTATACATTTTTAATGAGAGTTGGGTCACTCGTATTGTATTGCACAACTGAACTGCTCATTTGTTTCATTTGTGTTGTCTATGATATGTAACTGACTTGTGCCAATATTTTTTCAAAAATCTCACTTTAATCTCACTGTAATTGTTTAACTGGTTGCCTCAATGTTATTTAACAGAACTACTTTCAAATATGAACAAACCAATTCCATATGATTTAAACGATTATCATACTTCATAGTAAACAATTGATTTCAATAGTAAATAATATGTTTATACACACAGACTCAATTGTCAGATTATATGTTTTAATCCTTGCTAGTTACTTAGGAGAGGCTTATACAGTTGAGTTTGTCTATAATGAAGTCAAATGGGGATTGACTTTTGACTTTGTTATAGGCATCCTTCAATTCAAGCATAAAAATTTACAACATATATGGATAAATAGTAATTCTTTTTAGGGATTTTTTTTTTCGTTATAGCACTGAATTTGGTTTAAGCTGATTTATTATGGACCGACTCTGCTGTACCAAGAGACAGCAATAGGTACTTTGTGTTTTGTACGACATCTTATATCTCGTAAATTATTCTGAATGGATTGCATTTTCAAATCAGGGTTATCTCCCTTTCTTATGCAGAAACAAACATCCCATCTGGAAACTAAACCCCACTTACACTGTTGATTGGATTATGATGTTACAATAATATGTCACTTTGAAGTGATCAACTCCGCCAATGTCTGTACCATTTCTTCCCTTAGAAGTGGGTTAATCCTGGTGGTATGCTTTAAAACAACGTAGATAACAATTTTTGCTATTCTAAAGATGATGAACTCTCATTTTGTCATTTTGCTTAGCGTTCTTGCAAAATTTAAGTTGCTAGACTTGTTTAAGTCTCAGCTAGATTACTAGATCACTGCTTACAATCAGCAAGGTTCATACATTATTTCCTTTTGCATGCTCTCAAAATAACGCAACTCAAAAATATTTCTGCCAAGCTCTTATGTTTCTTTAACTATGCATTCTTGTTAGACTCACTGGTGACATGTGGATTAATTCCCGTATTTGATGGTTGAGCTTTGCAGTATCTAATTCAGATATTTATTATATTAAATATTATATTAATAATATATTATATTTATATTTAATATAGATGCCCCTCTTACTCAATATTCAGTTACAGACGAAAATATCTTAAGATGACCCAAGAGAAACTACAAAATGGCTGTTATAGACAGGTGCGTTTTAAAGAGGGGTACTCTCTGAGGCAAGTTTGACCAGTACATGTATAGAAGTATATAAAGTACGTATGAGCATGGTTGAATTATTAATTGTCCTAAATGTCGAAAAAGTTGGGCGTTTTGGAAAAGGCAAGCCTTTGTCACATGAATGTAATTGCTAAGCTTTTCATGAAGTCAGCTGAAGTTGATTCCACAAGCTGCACTCTTTATAGTTTAATGTGCAATATTATTGTTTGTAATGCATAAATATGAATGTTGTTATTGTTGTTTTAAAGTCAAATTCAAAACCTTTCACTCTCATGAAGATGTCACATGCGAAAGGCTCAACAACTCTGCCTATGCTCTACACTTAGGCTATTGAGCTGTGTGATGGATAAAACTTTCTGTAAAATTTGGTCTGGAGTTTTACTGTGTCATCCCAGAGGTGGGAAACGCTAGCCACCTCTGCAGAGGCTTGAACTCATGACCTCAGGAACTCAGAAGTTGAGCACTCTACTGTAGTGTCACAATAGACCCTTTAACTGCATCTGCGGTTCTGTGATCTTGTTTGGCAAGATTATGCATATCCTCATAAAACATAGACGTTGTTACAGTAACTGATTGTTTCTTGACGTCATTCTCTGGGAATATGTATCATTTTGCCAATCAACGTTACAGTACCACAGTTACGTGAAAGGGTCTATGAGTTTAATGTGCAAATTTGATTTGCTTTGAAGAAAATGACTTTTAGATGTGAAGATTGCAGGTTTTTCTAACAGTGATTGTTCTTGTTATATGAGATATATCAATTTCTACATAAAGAATAGAAAATGAATGACCTGTGTGTTTCTTATCTTGTTCATTAGTCAAATAACCATAAATAGGATTGGACTGAGTGTCACATTTTATTTTGTTCAGAGAAATTGCTACATTGAACATCAGTACTGTAGAAATGTTGAATACATCTCATGAGCATCAGAACTTTTAAATACCGTGAATGGAGGACAACCTGAGGAAAATGTTTACATTCCATATGATGATTCTCTAGATAATCAGTCATCACTGTCCATTGTCCCCTTCACCTGGGAGATAAAGGATCAAAGAAAGTTGTTTTTTTTATTATCTCCTCTGTCGTCTTAGAGTCAAGGGATGAAATAAAGGTTATTGACCATTGTTCCCTAGCACCTTGATAAAAAGATAAATAGAGAACATTGCTCATCGTTGTCATTTACCTTAGGAGGCGAATGGACTCGGGATCATTCCGTTTTGAAGGGAAGCAGGGTCCAATGTTGCCATTTACCTGTATAGGTGAGGAGACTCTTTCTTAATTACACGTTGACACCTCAGAGGAAACAAGGATTATTGTCCAATATTACTATTTACCTTTCGAGGTGAGGAGACTTTCTTAATTACCCGTTGACACCTGGGGGGAGGGGGGGGGGGGGGCATGGATTATTATCCAATATNNAAGGAATG
Source organism: Pinna nobilis (assembly GCA_016161895.1). NCBI lineage: Eukaryota > Metazoa > Mollusca > Bivalvia > Pterioida > Pinnidae > Pinna > Pinna nobilis. The sequence goes on from JACSZP010032869.1 coordinate 9,483, forward strand.
CCGGAGCAAGATGAAGTAGAATCTTTTAGCCTCAATAAAACAGGATTATTATCCAATATTGACATTGACCATTAGGGGCGAGGGAACTCACAGGGATCATTGACCAAAATGACGTGATTGCTGTATATATTCTCAGACAAATAATGATGGCCTATCAAATGTGTTGTATTTTGATTTATTGCCCCTAAACACAGAACTCCCTAGTAGGTTGTAATGTTCCCCCTCTGTGCAATGAAATCATACCTACTACTTGGGGTGTAAGTGGTTGGGTTAATTTTTCTTTATGACATCTCGGTTGGCTGTTCCTTTCGGATGAAACAGTAAAACCGAGGTCCCGTGACACGGTAGGTGTTGACATGTTAAAGAAACCTCACTGCTCTACGGCCATACGTTCCGAACATAGTCAAAATTCGTCGTCCTTCACCAACACAAGGTGACTCTCAATATAAGTGAAAGATGCTTAAGCGGAAGTTAAACAACATTTCAACCAATCAACCAGCCTTTTATGATAAGCTAGACACATTTTGCCAGTAGAGACATTTAACGCAGAATTAAGATCCCTTTTCACGTTATTTCTAAGAACACAGTCTTTCATGTCTTTTAGTCACAGTTATTTGATCTATTGAGATACTGTGATATTCTTTCCATTGGATATCTTCTAACACACAGCCATAACCATAGTCCTGTTCTCGCATTTGAATAAATTTTGACACCGGAAGAGATACTGAACCGTACATGTATTAATGATTATCTTTGTAGTAAACCACTTTTGTGAGATTTCATCGAAGATATTTGAGTTCATAAACGGATGTGTCGCCATGTACGTCAAACTCCTCTGCAACGAGATCAGCGTGCGCCAACCAAATCTTCCCCATTCCATCCACATCAAATACATTTGTGTAGAAACTGGTTTGAGCACTGCCAAAATTCAGATACCGAATCAACTCGCCATTCTCATCAATGATATGAATTTTTGACCCTGCGGATTCGGCCAAGAAAACGTTCCCTAATTTGTCTGCTTTTATCCTATCGGGTTGAAATCTCTTCTGTCTCCTATCACAATAGGTGAACATCAACTTGCCTTGTTTATCCATTACAAGCACCTCCATTTTTTCTTTGTCCGAGATCCAACACTTTTCATTGCTGTCTTCCGTAATGAATATCGGATCTGAAAATAAGTACTGAGCATCTTCCTGGAGGTGCTCCTTTACCACCTGTCCTTCGGTGTCGTACCTGGTCAACTTAGCCCTCTCTTTTTGTGAGGCCATCACACACACCATGAGTTCCCCATTACGCAAAAAGCAGATGCCTTGGGGATGCCTGTCCATCGTTATAAATGCTACTTGTTTTCTACTATTTGTTATTTCCATGATTCGCTTTCCCTCTCTATCACTGTATAAAACTCTGCCTAAATTTGATACCGCCATGTCGTAAACATTCCTGGTGAATTTTATTTCGTTTTGTTTCTTTCCATCGTTTGCCAGTAATTTTCCTAATTGGCTACTGGACTTTGGATTGAACGTACTAAACCAAGCTCTTGACGGTTCGCTGCAGCAGACAGACTTGATCGGGAACTGGAGTGAAAATGAATTTGTGCACTGTAGTTTGTCCATCAGAAGTTTCTTGGGATTATATTTTACGGTCAGTTTTCCGAAGTAGGGCAGAAGACTTGACTTTAAGTCGTCCAACTTGCCACGGTCGTATGTTGGCAGGGCGATCTCCTCTACTGTTGGAGTACAATTCCAATTGTAGTGTACATCTTCCTTTGCGTATAACAGTAGACTAACTTCGTCCAAAACATCCATACTTTCTTGGTGTGTCTTTACACTTTCCTCAATCTTGGATACACAATTCTTCATATTTTCCTCCTCTTCTTGAAGATATGTTAGGTTTCTATTTTCGATGACTGTCAACTCTTCAAGACTTTCAATATAGGTCTTATTTATCTCGTTTATGATATTCCTATTCTGTTCGGCCATTTCCTGTCTGATACTTTTCATTGCTTCATGGTGCTTCTGTATATTACCTTTAATTTTATCCAGGCAATTTGTATATTGCGGGATTCGTGTATATTTCAGTTTTTTCAGGTGCTCGGAGAGTTTGGCTTTTTGCTGTTGGTACATTGTTTTGATATCACAGAAAGGATGGCATTTGTGTTTCTCTACCATACATTTATTACACACAGGGGTCTCGCACTTCTCACAGTACAGCTGGTATTGTTCGGTGGCGTGTTCTCTACACATGTCATCGATCAGAGATATTTTGTGGTTCAAGTGGTGTCCTGTGCCTTTGTGTTTGAGTCTACATTTTACACATATGTGAATGCTGCATTCTCGACACTTGTACTCTGCGTAATTGTGACACGAGTTGCAGTGTACTGGATCTTGTGCAAATTCGAACCCTGCATTCGCCATGTAGACAGAAACTGCGGAAAAAAATAGGTGCAATAAATGATACGGCAAATCTTATATAAACTACAAGAAAAATCAAATCACAGAATGTTTAACGCAAACAAATATGAAATAATACTGAAAAATATTTTGATTAAGAACGCCATGGTCATGTTTTTATAGCAATGATTTTGGATCATAAGGCTCCCCCTTCTAGAAATGTACCCGATTAGGACCAGTTAATTACTTATGACGGAAAGCTGGCTAGACTATTTGCGCAAGACTGATGTTCTCTCTCTCTCTCTCTCTCTCTCTCTCTCTCTCTCTCTCTCTGTATATTTGTTTCTTCAGTTTGTCCTCCAAGACATATGTTCTGAGTTAGAATGTGGGTGATTGTCAAATGTGACGTAAACTAAGCAGACAGCTAACCTTTCAACACTGCACGTGATATTGAATTGGTCTAAAATAAAAGAAAAGGAACATACCATTTTGATATCTAGCATGCGCGGATCTATAGGGAACGGGATGGGGCGGACCCTCCGCCCCCTGAATTTGCAATGTATATACCAATATTGGTCAATTATGTGCAGATTATCATTTTAACAGGGTAAAGTTTTTCCTTTTTACAAGTTGGACCCCCCATGGAAAAAATCGACCCCCTGGAAATACATCCTGTATCCGCGCATGTCTAGGGTTGCAAGGGTTATACAATTATCAAGGAATCTATAGTACCAATTCTTTACTCAGTTGAAAGTACTGCTTCGAAAATTGCGGAGATACATGGCAGCAAGATTGTTGAACCAGTCATCTAAAGAAATTGATACCCTTGAAATCTATGTCGAACAAATACGCATGATAGCGGATATCGAATTCTTGCGTAATTAAATGCTTGGTAATAAAGTTCAAATATGGTTTGAAAACGTTCTGGTCAAACATACTCATGATCACAAAATATAAATACATATACCAATTTACTTACGAAACTAAAGTTGGGGTTTTAATTAGGCTTTCCTGCCATTTCTTGTCCTTTCAAAAGANNCAAAAAGTAAATGATCAACCCACTATGTATTAATCACGTTCGTGTATTAGACTTGTTTTATATCATTAAAATAGATTTGGCTGTTCAATACATAATATTGAATTAGATCTAATTTTATCGGATACATGTTTTGACGAGTCAATGTGAAATTGACACTTTATTACTTTCTAAAATAGTATACGTTAGTGTGTGTTATACGTGTACTATATAGTATTATTTCTAGTTCATGATTTTTTTTAAAATTCTTTTTTATTTCCAAAACAGGTAGAGGAATGATTATACAGGAGTTCAGAAGTGCAGTGTTAAACAACAATATGTGCAACTGCAACAGCTTAGTGTGAATACCCCGTAAATGTTATAAAAGACCCAAAGCTTCCGCACTCACGTGTGTAGAGCATTGTACTTAAAATTACAGAAGAATTCACCTCTGATTAGACTTCATCAAACATGTGGCTTAAAGATTGTCAAACGGCGTAAAACCAAACAAACAAGCGGTACCTTGTCAGTTATTTTGGCCCAACTTCCTATATGTATTCTTCCGCACTGTAAACGGTTTATGGTATTAGACACGGAATTAGTGATGAGGTGAAGTACACAGAAGGATAATTTATACTTAATACTTCCGCATACGTCCACTGTGTCACGGAATTATTGTTTGTGGGAAAATATAGTTTAAACATATTTATTAGTGTCACTATATAGATACAATATGAAATGATACATTGACATTTGTACAGGATTGGAAAACAAGCTTAAAGCTTATATAAATTCCGCTCCATGGTACGCATTAAACAATATTTACAGCAGTCGTATGTGAAGAAAAACATGGTAATATTTGACAAGTAGGTAAAAATAAGTGAGATAGGAGGTATTTACCTAGAAGAGAAGAATCAAGGTATAAGAGATGAAAAAAATTACATACTACATGTAATACAGTTAATCGTTGAAGAGTTGAGAAGTTGAAAAGTTTGCGAATTCCGAATGAAGGTCGCATACAAGCATGTTTCGAAGGGGCAGTAGTACTAGTAGTCTAGAAGGGAAAATATGCACCTATTCTTTTTTGTTTGTATTTAAAGTAGGCTAACTACAACGGAATAGATTCATGTAGGTTAAAATATACTGTAGGCGAGTGTAAGAGTAACGACTGCTTTGTTAGAAGGCTATACTTACACAAATCAACAATCATTTATTGTTTAACATTTATGTGTTCTATTCTGTATTAAATTCCCTTATATCACTTATTACTGTATTCGAACCTTCATTAAAACTGAACATGTTATGTTGAGTTGATAGGGATACTTCCGAACACCTGTTCCCAACCGCTTCGATATTCGCAATTTTTGTTTAATGTTGGGACCGTTTTATTCAAAACTTTCGTCATACAGAACTTGTAGTTTTGACTATCCCCCGTATGTCTTTATTTTTCCTCGTCTACAAACATTCCTCGCACTTGATATTCAATGTGCGTGCTGCACAAAGCACGACGCGGAGGAGCATACTTCAGATATTGTTAAAATAGACGATAAATACAAATAGTGATAAATGAACTAACCTTACGTTTACACTAATAAACATTCAGTTTTCTCTCTGGACAAATACGTTGTTACACAATAATGCATTGTCCGGATGTTATTTAAATGATGAGTTTAAGCCGGAAGGAAATGCAAAAAAAGGTCAAAGGTCCAGACATGATTCGAAACTAAATAATAATCAATGCTGCTGACGCTGCGTAACTTTGCCTGTTCCAGTTTGTCCTCGTGACCTCAAATGCTATTTTCTGAAATGTTGCCGCTTCGCCTTGAACAATGCATCCCTTTTTCACGTCATGCGTTGTTTAATTCAATTCTATTCGATTCTTTGTTGATAAGAGACCAAAGGCGTTAGCCAAATAATATTAATGTTACATGTACAAACAATCCTTGTGTAATACTATCGTACTTACTGGTCAAAGATGTAGCCTAACAAAATATTGCACGTACGCTAACATTGAAGATAACAGAAAGTATGTTTACTTTAAGTTTTTGTATGGGTTTAGCTGATCAAGTGTCTATAAATGATAACTGACCAACGCATAAAGTTACCCTGAGATTATGACATCTGATTAGAATTTAATCCTATGCAGCGAGAGATACTTAGCCAATCCTTGACACGTGGTACCGGTTTTCATTTTAATTTTTTGAAATTCAAATCTATCTTTTTCATAAAATAATTATTATCAGAAATTATCAGCCATGCCATAGCCGAGACTAGAATTCGTGACACGCTGGCATTGAGACGCGCAATCTACCGTAGGGTAATGGCTAAGTTTACAACGTATTATTTGTCATTGATACTACCAAAAGGTAAGGGGGGTAACTCCATGTTTTTGATTTCCGTGTTTACGATATATTGGACAAATAACATTCGCATACTATCTAAACTTTGAGCGGTTTTGAAAGACCCGTTTCGAAATAATACAAGAAAGATGACAAAATAAGAAGTGCAGCTTGCTACATACCTCACCCATGTAAAATGTAGCCTTATTCGGATGCAATTTCCCAGGGATAATCACCTATCGGTTTCCGAACTCTTGTCACAAGTGTAAATCAACGCGGAAGTTTTAAAACACTAGGGCCTACCACGTGAGTATGAGTCAACAAACATGTTGTACAAAACTTATCATCAGCTTACAACAGATAACAATATCGACACTTCAAAAGGAAGTCATCCTTTTTTTAAAATTTATCTAAGATATCGTTAAACATTGAAAATTATTCAACCCACAATTCAATGTATATGTGTACACTAGTACGTAAAGACAAAACTACATATACAATCATGTATGTTCCGATTGTGTGTAAAAGTAAGAGAGTATAGGGATATCTTTTACTTTTACACACATCGTAGAGTGTTGGAGTTGGGCAAACACTGACCCCTGGATACACCAGAGGTGGGATCAGGTGCCTAGGAGGAGTAAGCATCCCCTGCTGACTGGTCAAACCCGCCGTGATTCCTGTATCTTGATCAAGTAAACAGGGTAATCCGTTGTCAAAATCGGCGTGTAAAGTGCGCTCTAACAACCCGCAGAACATTACATGAAAACCCAGTCGTGCCGATTTTAAATCGGATCTCCCCTCTACTGTCTGTCTATGTACCCCAATATCCGACCCTCTCATGAACAAGTATCGGCGTGGACAATGCCATATGCTTCTTTCCATAGTGTGCGCCCTTGGATACCAATCAGGAATTCTTTTTGCATACAATCTGTGACTGCAAGTAACAAAACAAATCAACTTGATCGATTGTAATTACAGACATAAAAGTAGATTTGGTGCAATACACAGTTTGAGAATGGAATAGGATGACATGAAAGATGGGAAGAGAAGCAATTAAAACTTTTCTTGTAATTATTTTCATATTAATGGAAACAAGGTTAGCACGGAACAGCAGATGATGGATTTGAACTGTTTCTTTTACTGCTTGTATTGTCATTGGGGGTTACATAACATAAAATAGATGATCGTCATTAAGGCATCCAAACACTGATCAATTAGACCACAAATCTCAGAGGTTAATGAACATCCTTAGTGAAATATGTTCTCAATTGATTTACTACGATGTTTATCAAAAGAGTATTCTGAATGTTTTAACAATGAACATAAAGATATATGTCAAACTCCTCATATTTTACACTAAAACAAATTGTCTATTTTATGATAAAAGAATAAAGAAGTAAAACCGATAACTTTTGCGATACGTTTAACGATTTATCTATGCAGTTAAAGCATAGAAAAGACTTCAGAGCTAAGTTAAAGGCGAACAACGTTTCGTATAAAAGGAATTGGAATACATAAGATGCATGCTTACATACATAAATACTGACAAGAATATCCAGTTCACTCTAAAATTAAAAATGTATTGTCCCTCCCTCCTTTTTCGACCGGATATTAAAAGGCGAGTCTTGATATCTCTGTATCCCGAAGTGTATGTCGGTTTTTGAAATAGAAGTCGTTAGAATATGAACTATCAAGGATGGCGACTCCAATCAAACACTTTTAAAAAACAATACCTCTTAGTTTATTTGACTATGCTTTTAAAATCAGTCATGCCGTCCGTTAAAGCACGCCATCTCCAATTTTCAGATGACTGGTTTTGTTTTCTTGCTGTTACACATCCATCTCAAAGACATTACACATACTAATTAAACAAGGGCATTGATCTACGTTTTTAAGGCAAGTATTGAGAAATCATTAACTTAGAACAACTCTTGTGACGCGGAACATCTATTTCACAGTCAACATGCAATTGCTTGATCGGGATGTGCATTGAAGTACCTAGGGATAAAATCTGAGTCCTTATAACTATGACAAGTAAAGACTTATAACGGCCTGAATGTGGAAATACTGCAAATCCCAAAAAGAAACGGGGCAGGAATAGAGACTGGCAACCTTCGTTTTCGATACAGAGCGCTAGCAAAACAAGTAGTCGTTATGTACCCACAGTTATGATCAAAGTTTATCGCGAAAGGGAATTCAGACTGGGATTCCTCGCACCTGAGACGAATGCTAATGCCCCCAGGCCACCACAGCAATTCATATGTATATTGAATGCAAAAGCAGGCTTTACACAGAATAAGCTTAAGTAAAGTGATCATTTCCTAAAATAACACTACCGCTATTGAAGTACATCAAATATACTACACTGAATTAATTCAAGGAAAAAAAACAGACAATGTAGACAGAATCGAATGCGCTAAGTGTAAATATGTCAAATGTTTTTATTTGTAATTGTGTAGACACGGTCGTAATGCTGAAATGACTGCCTGTAATTTTGTTTGCTATTTACTTCATCATACAAAGTCGGTAGACAGGATATTCTGCGTGTTTAACTTGATGTTCAGTACCCTTTATGAATATCCTGGGGATCATAGACTGTATATTACGATTTATTGTAAGTATTACGTCGCATTACTCTATATTCCCAAACCTTCGGGGCGGATATAAATCCATAAGCAATAAGATTTCGTAAGTTACATCATTAATTTGACAAAGAAAATAGATACGATTCTCAAAGGGAGGCAAGACATTTATGAGGCGTTCAAAGATATACGAATAACAATGAAATTCACAGCAGAGTTGAAAATGGCTTACAGGGTAAATTAATTGGAGTGTACATAGATAGAGTTCCTGGACAACCATCGATCATTTTTGTCCTCAGTCCAGGCGGTATGAAAATGTTCATGGCTAGTATTATTAATATACAGTGTACCAATTCTGGTTATAAATTTGTTGCAATTTTATTGAGTCGACTTTCGGAAGTTATAGAAACATGGTATTCAAAAGTCGAGGGTAGGACGAATCAATGTTCCTACCGATGCGTTAGCAGAGACTGGACTTTGTTGATCCATCTCAGTTTGAGAGAAACAAATCTCAGTCGAGAGTAGGACGAATCAACATTACTACCCGAGGAGTTAGCAGAGACTGGACTTTGTTGATCCATCTCAGTTCTAGAGAGAAACAAATCTCAGTCGAGAGAAGGACGCATCAACGTTACTACCCGAGGCGTTAGAAGAGACTGGACTTTGTTGATCCATCTCAGTTCTAGAGAGAAATAAATCTCAGTCGAGAGTAGGACGCATCAACGTTACTACCCGAGGCGTTAGCAGAGACTGGACTTTGTTGATCCATCTCAGTTTTAGAGAGAAACAAATCTCAGTCGAGAGTAGGACGAATCAACGTTACTACCCGAGGCGTTAGCAGAGACTGGACTTGGTTGATCCATCTCAGTTTTAGAGAGAAACAAATCTCAGTCGAGAGTAGGACGAATCTACGTTACTACCCGAGGCGTTAGAAGAGACTGGACTTTGTTGATCCATCTCAGTTCTAGAGAGATACCACTCTCAGTCGAGAAAAGGACGCATCAACGTTACTACCGAGGTGTTAGCCGAGACTGGACCTTGTTGATCCATCTGATATTATTCTATCGCCTCTTGAACTCATATTTGCTAATGTTAGTGACTGGCAAGAAAAGCAATATAAACGAACAAAAATATTGTCTCATCATTAACTCAGTGACATTGCTCCACAGTTACTTGCGAAGTTATCGATTTTATTATCATACATAATTAATTAAGAATTATCTAAAAAATCTTCAACGACACAATTTGCATTTGTATTTCCATAAACTGAATACCGAAACCCCTTAATTGAAGCTCCAGAAAGTGAGTAGAATCGCGCCCACCCCTGGTTCAAACACCTTTGTGATATCTTGCTAAATTAGAAAATCTGCAGGGCTGCGCACTATGAAACATAAGAATTTTCTTAAGTCTGAGAATTTTTTAAACGCCAGCAAATATTGAGTCCTGATTGGATGAGACGCTGAATTTGAGAGAATGCTTAGGTATAATGGTGCCCTACCCATCATGTCCATGTTCTTTATCCGAGTATATTTGTACCCGTGATTTTTCCTCCGCCTTACAAAAAGGTAGTTGAAATGTTAAAATACATCTTAAATATACGAAGGGGATATCAAAAACTGTAAAATTGAATGGCGTACTAGTCAATTGTCTAAACAAAAGGAGATACTATACTACAAATAAATATCTACACACAACTCAACAGATACAGTAACAAGAACCGTACTAAAATCGAGGTGAGTTCAGGTGCTCCGGATGAGTAGGCAACTCCTGCTCCACGCCCGGCATCCGTGTGTTACAGTGGATGCCACCATAAGAATTAAAGTTTGTCTACAGTATTTTATCCAACATTAAAACAAATAAGACAAAACCTTCTTAACTTGATAAATAACACAAAAAAGGCCGATGACCCATTAAAATATCCAGGAGGTTGTAACATTTGTACGACCCTATAAATGACGCTTCGCTGTAATTGTGTCAATCCTTTCCCATTTTCTGATTGTTTCTAATATCTAAAGTAGTTGCTTTGGAGTTTACTGTAAGGTTAATGCATCTCTTATCTCGAGACGATAAATTATAGAATTAATCTTTATGTTTTAACGTGCATTAGAGAGTGTTTGATTATATTATGTAATTTAATTTACTGTATGCTGCTCTCCAAATACATCTTAAGCGAAGTTATAACCTCAGTAGAGTGCAAATGTTCAAATGATTTGTCAGATTTCCTATTTATGGTCGGAAATTTGATATTTTTTAATCTTTCTGTATCGTACTTTTGTACTTTAACAAAACCGAACTATCTCCAAAAATATTTATTTGACTTTCAATTTAATGACTAAATATGAATAAATGTGATTTTAACGGTAAATAAACGAGTGGAGTATTATTTTCTAAAGAGCTGGATGTGATTAGGGTTTTGATCCTTTCAAATCTAAATTCTGTTATACGAATAATACCTGATTTGGCCGGCAAGATATAACAATATATATTTAAATGTCTAGTTTTGTCTTATTTCTCGACGCATAGTTGTCTGAAACTATAAAAAAAAATTGAGAGAGAGGAAGCCACAATTAAACCGGCTTAATATATCATAAATTCTCGTAAAATCTGTCAAGGTACCCATGGATTGAATTAAGTTATATGAATCAGAGGAATAACATTATACTTTGATCTGAATTTTTGTCAAAATTGATTTCTACTTAAATAGCAATAAATGAAATAAATAGACAGACAGTAAGATATGAAACGTATTTTTAGCTCATCATTATGACATAATCTATATTTTCAGGACGTTATTGATAGTTTTTATTTCAAATTAAAAATGAGTTATGATAGAAGATAATTGGCATAAAGAAAAAGTCACATAAGTGTAAGAATGTCGGTTTCCATTCGGGAATTTAAAAATTGATTGATAAAAAGGAACGTCGAGTAAATTTGACAATTAAACAACCGCAATCAAAGCTACAACAACGTCAGAAAATAGGAAACATTCTGTAGAGCCAGACATTTTGGCGTAACTTTATTTCGGCGAATTAGTAATTCTGTAACAATTAGCGATACTATATCTTCGCGTGTGTGCGTGTTAAGATAATAGATTATGTTATGTGATATCTGTTAATGTCAGGTTTGTATATTAAGCGAGAGCCTAGTAATGATTAAGCTTCGCGAGTAAGTGCTCTTGTGTAAATACGCGAAAATAATATTATCGCAAATAAAACCGGATTAACACTACATATCATTTAAAATATGAAGCTTAAAAAGAAAAGGCAACCCAGACGGCACATTGTCTTCCTAAAATATTTTAGTTTAATTCAGATATTGAATTATACTCTAACTTGGAGGGTTTTAGTGTTGTTTGTGTTACTCAATTTTTAGTTCTAAGTGTTACATGTGTATGTGGATTACAGCTTGTGGTGTTGTCTCTTTGCTTTGGCCATGTTGTTGTCTGTCGTGGTATTTTTTAAAATTTGGAATGACCCATTGGTATCTTCTTCTTTGCTTTTTTCAAACATGAACGAATTATTGAAACACATCTTTGTAAACGCATTATTTTTCTAATCTTAACATTGAAAATCTTTAGAATAAAAAAAAAACATTTAAAAAACTTTTTTAGAAATTCTTTTTAATTTGAGGATGAATATACTAGTATCAGAAAAAAACTAGGCATCTAAAATTAACCTTTGTATGTCCGTTATAATTACCATGGTACTATCAAAAAATGGTTTGCATCACAGTGCATTCGAAAAATACTCTTTTCATCAAGACTTAATCGATTTGACGTATGGATTAATTTCTTGAAAGTAAAAAGCACGTGGTAACGATCAATTTGATTTATATACCATCAGCGCTATTGGAATAATTCAAAATTCACATTTCCGTAAATTACAAAAACATTTTGGATAAAATCTTTATAATGAAAAACAATCACCACAAAGATAAACGGAAGTTTGGTTTAAATCTTATTAACAGTCTAAGCAAATTAAACATGACTTTCCACTCAACACTTGTTGTATAATGTTCCTTTTCTAACTGTTATTTCAGGAAATATTTTGATAGGTTTTAAATTCTGCAAAAAACGTGTGGTATTTTGGCATTTATATGCATGTGCATTTTGTTTTCGAGGAAGCATTTCTTATTGATTATAATGGTTATACCAGATATTGATACATCAAATATGAAATAAAATAGCTCCCCGGTTTATCATTAGAATTAGTATATTATGTTTTCTATTATGGTTCAAATTTCCCTTAGAAAAGTTTTTTAGTTCACACATTTCAGAAACATCTAGATACGCTGATTTTTTATCCATATGATATAACTTAAACATCTTATTTTGTTTATAATGAAACTCATGCCGGGATTCTAAAGTGAGTGACAGTGCTTCGGAGAGCTAGATAGCCATCCCGTTAGAAATTTGCAGTATTTCCACATTAAGACCATTGTTTGTCTAATCTTGTCATATATATCAGGACTTGGAATTTTATGTATATCTCTCGGTACGTCTTCCGTTTTATTCTATCTGCCATAAAAATTCCAAAGCTTTAATAGAATCGATAATTTACTACAATATAGATGTATTTTACCACATCGGAAAGATAAAGATTTGTTTGATAGATGATTGACAATCGTTCGTTGCAGTGTTCTTCTGTCAATTTGTCGCGATTGGAAATACTCAGGAGCATAAATGTATCTTGTTATTCGTTCACTGACGGTTTCAGGCAGATTACGTGGATAAAAGAATGATGCTTGAAACGCTTTATTTCTTTACGTTTGAGAGATAGCGAAATATCATTGGAGTAACTAGGGTGTATGCTTGCATGTGGTAGTGTCCACATCTATTTTTTCAAGATCCGCCATATATATAAAGAGGCATATTGCTAAGGGTAATCTGAAAACACAAAAAAAATGTTTATTTTCGCGTTCCTAGAACCTTGATATAACCTGTCCGCCCTTAGTATCAAAATGGTATCATCTTTTTATCAATGTAGATAAGTCTATTATGTACGAAAGCCTATTAGTATCACGATAAAAAAATAACAGACACAAAAGGC
>JACSZP010032870.1:0-14533 GCA_016161895.1 Pinna nobilis
CTTACCACTCGGGGGCATAGTGTTTCTCAAACACATCTTGTTTATTTCAACATTCCTTTACTGTTTTCCAGATTTTGGATTTATGTTTGAGAGTTCTCCAGGCGGTAACTTGGGCTGGGAACCACATTTCAAATTAACAGATGAAATGGTAAATATAATGGGTGGTACCATGGAGGCAGCACCATTCCAGTGGTTCATGGAACTCTGTGTCCAAGGATACTTAGCAGTCAGGTAATATTATAATGCATTTCCTAGGTTAGACACCACTAAATAACAGGATCAGTAGTAATAACAATTTGTAAGGGGGCATATTAATTTACCCCTGTCTGTCTGTTTGTCCATCAATCCAAGTATAGGAACGTGGTTTGTCTAGCTATCTCCTGCTACAGATTTTGAGCCACAGCTCTTATATTTTGCAGGATTTTTATACATACAATGGAAATGTGGATGTCCAAAGGATTTGATTTTCTTCAAATATTGGGAAAATGATAATAGATTAACTTCATACTGATGGTGGACTTATCAAATCACCGTTCATCTGTGGTTCTTTGTGCATCACCTGTTGTCCATTGTCCATAGTCTGTTGTCCATTGTCCATCGTCAGTCTTGAAACAATTCCCATACTCACTATTTCTCAGAATGTACTCAAAGGGATCTTGTGGTCTAGTTTTGCATTCCACATTTTGGACCCAAAAGGGACAACTCAGGTTTTAAAAAGTCAATCCCGTTATCGCTTTTTCTGAGAAAGTAAAGAAGGGATCTTCATCAAAATTTGCATGGAGGTTCCCCATGGGGTGTAGTTGAGATACAGCGTTGATATTTTGAAGGATATTTATACACATGGAGATGTGCATATCTAAGGATTGGACAGCAGATGTGCCTTACAGACACAATATATACATTTATTTAGCCCCATGTTATAATGAAATCTTTACCATTTGTAGATATCAAGTACCCCCTACTTACCATTTATCTTGTTCATCTATGATGGGGATTACAAAACCAATCTACTAGCATACTAAAATTCTACTGTTAAGCAACACATTATTTGAATTTTTATTTTCATCCAAAATGATTATTAAAGAACAATATTATCAAGCAATAATTTATTTCAATTGTTGAGGCCTAATGTATAGATGTACTTTAACTGTCAGTATCTATTTCACAGACCATATCAGCAGGCCATAATTACACTGGTATCTTTAATGCTGGATACAGGATTACCATGTTTTCGAGGACAGACCATAAAACAGCTACGTGAGCGATTCCAACCTTCTGCCAATGATCGGGAAGCAGCCAATTACATGATCAAAGTCGTTAAGGAGTGTTACCTAAGCTGGAGGTCAAAGTCCTACGACTGGATTCAATTTTATCAACAGAACATTCCGTATTAGTTATTATACCAACAGTGTTTTTGTTTTGTTGTGTTGGATACATATCTGTCAGTTTGTTTACTTGTACTTAGCATAATGTCCTATGTTATTATCAAATGTGGAATATGTCTTGAATGACCACCGTCATGATAGACCACCTGGACTGAGAGACCACTGTCCTGGCCTGAGAGGATAATTTCTAAATATAAATAGAGATTAATATCATGAGAGACCACCTGGATTGAGAGACCACTTATAAGATTAAAATAGTATCTCTTCATCAACTTGAATACTGTTAATCCTGAAATTTGTATAAAAATTTGGTTAATCGACAGTCTTCTAAACAATATGTCCATGACTATGCTTGTAAAGTTGGTAGACATATATTGTATGGTGCATGTTAATGTCAGTTTATTATATTTAGCAAGATATTTAATTTGGCAAACAGATTCTTAACGTAATTATGCGAAATTGAAATGTTCACAGATAAAACCAGATTTACAGTATATAGCCTGTCATAAGAGACCAACTTTTCATAATTTCATAGCTGTGGTGATCATCATCGGATAGAGGCTCTAAAATGTGTGGGAGACATCAGTGGATTCAGTAAACCTTAGTTAAGTCAAGACCTAATAAGTTAATGGTTTTATTAGTTAGAAGGACTCCCTGGTGATGTAGAAATAGCCTCAAGTCGTGTTAAACAGACACATTGCATTTTAATGGTCCTTGATTCAAGATGGTCTCCTAAGTAAGGTGGTCTTTTGACAAGATTCATAGTATATCTGTGTTCACTGTGTAAGTGTTGAACTTTTAAAGCGAATGGAATTCTGTGGCTCATGATTAGAATGGTATGATGAGCAATGAAACAGACATCCTTAGTGTACATTATTACCATGGCGCTTACTCCATGTGTTCTTGTTACATCGTCACAGATGTAGACGGAGAGGGGCTGAAAATTTGGAAAATTTCATCATTGGTTACTGTAGTTTTATTTTGCAGGGTGCATACTTGTGTTCATTTCTGTATAGAGATAATTGTCTACAGTGGGACATGGTTATTTAGACCACATAAGTGACTGCTTCAAACTGGTCTAATGAATGAGATTGTTATTTACTGACAGACTGAATTTTGACAATCTTTATTGTGAAGTAGCCTTGTTAGCGTTGTGGTCTATTGTTGAGGTTCTATTGTAGTTATTTTAATTTACTCTTAATATTATTCCTGTTTTATCTGGCATCTGACGGTGTTTGTTGAACATTTATTTATCTTGATTTTTATACATATCACATATGTATTACTTAACATTTAGTCGGTGAGGAGTTATCTCCCCTCACCATATTACTAAAATATCAAGATGTTCGTACTCGATTATCACAGCGACTTTTTGATGAATTAATTTATTTTCTAGTTTTAACTGAGAACAATGTACAAGTAAAGTGGAACCTGGTTTACCTGGACGCTTTTGTCCCCAGGCATATTGTCTGAACAAGTGAAGTGTCGGGGTTACTAGAGACAATTTTTTCATAATGGCAAAATATATGATGGAACTTTCTATTAAGATTATCTAGGTGACTTGTCAAAATTAGTCTGATTAGAAAGGTGGTCTCCTAAGTGAATTTAAAATAGTCCAGAGCAATAATATAGAAATTTGATTGTCTGTATTATGAGGTGGTATCCTTGGTGTGTTTGTCTTTAGGTGATGTTCCACTGTCATTTAAAAATTCTGTTCCTAGAATATTAGTATTAGTGTCCAATTGACCGAGGTTGAACTGTACCATTCTTTGACACTTGCATTGTGTTAAACTGTAACATTTAGTATCTTACATGTTTCTAATTGTAGCTTTGAACAAATATTTTTATGGAAGACTGGTGTGTCTGTAGTTTAGGAAATTATTTACGAATTTTAATGACCCTTATCACACTTTGTTAGTGTACATAGTCTTCTCTTATAGGTAAAAAACAATAGTGGAACATAATAGATGATTTATGAAGAAGAAACTTTTTAACTGTATTATAACATAAACCAGTCTTAAAAGAGAACATGTACCTGTGTCTCTTAAGACCAACAAATTATTCCATTAATTGGTTTGAGCAAGTGAAATCACAGAAAAATACTGGGTTCATCCAGATTCAAATGGTCTAACATCAGCACTTAAACTTGCCAGATCCAAAACAATTGTTAGATATAGGAAGTTGGGTATATTGCAAAATAATTTTAAGGAGTTTATAACAGTGGCTATACAGTGTTCTCCTCAGAAATTTTAGATACCATGGATTACTTAAGTACATGTTAACCTAAAGAGGGGGGGGGGGGATGCATGTTTACTGCACCATACAGTAGTTTATTGTTTGGTTATCCATGGAAATGCATTGTAAGTACAATACACAATACACAATACAATACACTTAAATGTAAATTCACCTGTGAATTGCTCTAAATTGGTCTATAACTGCTAATTATTTAAATGAATTAGAGTGGTGGGAGAGAAAAACAGGGTGGGGGTAATGCAGATTGTGTGGTGGTAAATTTAAATAGCGTGTTGGTACCACCGCGCTATAATGGCTTGGGGAGAACACTGCTATATATTGTGTGGTATGAATGTTTGTATGCATATGTTCCTTTGAGAGATGTTAAGCTTAATATAATTTTTAAGCAAGGATTGTTAGATAATTATGAGTAGTAAAAAAAAAATCCATAAAAGTCAGTGTTGGCATTTCTTTGTTCTTCCAGCTTAGGAAAATATACTCCAATTATTCTGTCAAGGCTATAGAATCAGATCAGTTCAACTCCTCTTAAAGTTACTTGGCTCATAATTCTAGAGCTGAAGGTGTGGTCTCTCAAGGCAGGCTTTACTGTAACTAGTATTATGCATATTTACCTAATTAACTATTTCAATGAAGTGCTTTTTGATTTACTTGAATGTTGGAACCTTGCTATCAAGACCACCCAATGGACTGTCTACAATTGTTCTGATTAGAGAAATGGTCTTCCAAGTGAGGTTGAAATAGCGTAGAATAGTTGTAGGCAGACTGAAATTTTATGATCTTTATTGTGAGGTGGTCCTCTAATTGAGGTGGTCTTAAGGTGAGTTTCCACTGCTTTTTTTTTCCTTTGAGCTAAAGATCTCTTCGTTAATCATTACCATACTGATGTACCCTATTTATTGTAGGAGGAATGAAGAGCTTTAAATAAGGGGGGGGGGGTTAAATCTGTGGTCTCTTGATTTTAAATGTCCTCAAAATAATTTCATACAAATATAATATATATTGTATAAACAAAAAGTTTTATGTCTTTTACACACATTCAGGAAAGGATGGAGCTTCATTAAATCTTCTAAAAATCACTTAACACATATACCCTTCTCATGTGTTCACATATACATTGGTGTATTACACCATCAGTAGTTGTAAGTTTCATTTGTTTATCTGGTTTTACTTAATATTTAGATTTAGAAACATATCTAAATACCCTTTAATCTTTTATAGATAGTATTAGTATCATTGCTTGAGATAGTTTCATTCTTTACTTTGTAAACTTGTCATAATTGTAAAGCATGTAGTGTTTCTGCAGTGGCTCTACATTTCTTTGACTTACATATCACCTCAATTCTTTGGCTTCTTGAGAAACTGCTCATTAGAGTGAGTATACATGTATGTACAGTCTGTATGTTATGGGAGATTAGATGGGACATTTCAACACCCCAGATCATAATAGACTGGTCTGAGACAAAAGAAAAAGACATACCATTTCGATACTTAGGGTTGAAAGGGTTAATAACTGAGACCCAATTTTACACTAGTTGTTAGTATGTTGAAAACTTTTCCCAGCTTAAGGTCCCGAAGTAGAGGGTAAGTTGGATCCCATCACTGGCTTTCAGTGACATCTAGGGGAAAAGATTTCATAGTGTGAGTTGTGACATTATCTAACAGTAAAACAAATGCAGTCAGTATTTACATGTGCTACACTCTTGATATCAGTAGGTGGGCCACCATCAGTGGTTAGCGTGTTTACCCTCTGATTGTGAGGTCATGGGTTCAAATCGGAGCCACACTGTAGTTGGCTGTTCCTGTCCTTTGCATGAGACAGAAAAACCTGAAGTCTCATGTCGACATGTCAAAGAAACCATAAGTGCCAAGCATAGGCAAAATTTGTTAACACTTATCAGCAATGGTGACATCTCCATATAAGTGAAATGTTCTTGAGTGGGATGTTAAACAACAATGCAGCAATGATATATTTGTACCAGTAGGAGTTTTGCCACTTCAACGTACATGCATGTGTGGTATTGTCCATAGTCTAGTCGACAGATCAGGGATGTGTATAATCACTGTTAATGTTGTTAATCAAAGCTAGGAAATATGTCAGTAACATCAATCAACTTTGTTCAGAATCTTTACTATAAAAAGAGATGTTAAGCATACTATTGAAACATAGAGGTCAGGTTCTGTCGCCCTTTTCCACAAAGAATCTTGCAATAAAATCAAACATAATTCGTAAGTGCATGAATTTTTAATTTTGATTTTTTGACAAATTATTTTTTTTTTTTCAATAGAAATAGTTAGTCTGATTTACAAAACTCATGTAAATCAGATGTCATCACAACTGGTCCGTTTTGTCATAGAATGTTCAAGATATATATATATTATTATAACATTAAATTGATCCTAGGCTCCGGATCACGTTGAGTTAAATTGTCAGGGGCTGATCATTAGATCAAAAGAGATGCAGTGTCAAGTTTGATCTCATGATCCACCTCTGTCAACAAGACATGATCCAGCTCTTTGGATCAAGTTAGTGTTATAATGATAAATTTATTATATATCCATCCTTGATAAACGAAAACTAACAAACTAAGTATCTGAGGAATAATAATTGAACATAAACTATTTTTCAATGCGCATAAACATGTGCACAAGAAAGTTATTTAGTCAATAATTATTCAGAATCGTCACATTCAATGCAACAGATTGTTGTGCAAAAAATATCAACTGTCCTAATATGGAATTATATTCATTGATAGTGATAACTTCCGGTATTGTTGCCATGGGGAAAGTAGTGCTTTTTTTGTTTACTATGTCATCAGTTTCAGAGAGGTTTGATATGGATTCAGAAAACCACAGTTTGGTGATCCGGAAAGTCTGATCACACTCTGTGAAATCAACAGTATCAAAACTCGGAATATTAATAGGTACATATATATAATAAAATACTGTACTATCAATTGAAAATTTGCTCACTTGCATTTACAAGCAAACTTTATCATAAGATTCTTTGTGAGAAAGGCGATTGAATCCTGGCATTAGACTGGAGTTCATAGTATTTGTTGGTTTCACTTTTCAGCATTTTCGTGTGATAGTGGGAGCTAGGTTGATCCGATGTGCATTATATGGTTTTGAATCTTGGCAGTAGAGTAGACTGCATGTTTAGTCACTGATGATCATGTTAAGCCGTTTTGTTATCATTTGGAGCTTGGGTCATTCTGGTCTGCATCTAGTATACATTGTCTTTTCATTTGCAGCTAACTCCTAACATTACTAGCAACTTATGGTCAGTCTTTTACACTACATATGTACATTCTTTTTTTGCGCAATGTATATTTTAGCCATGATGATTTTTTTTTCAAATACTGGTTCAATGGTGTTGCACAGAGGCATCAGTTGTGTGCAGAAAAATATTTTGTTGTCTTTTTTACTTCTTTTTTTATTCAAATTGTTGATATTTTAAGTAAAAACCTGTTTTTCATTTCAGTTACTGGGTTTTCTAAAGTATTACTGACAATTAACCATATTTCTGTATCAATAAGAAGAAGTATATACATATGTATTATGGTTTATGTAAGTGATATGTTACCTAATCTCACATTTTAAAGATTTGGAATTCCTTCATTTTATTGTATTTATTTGTGTTTTTCCATTATGACTTGTTTTAGTCTCTGGACATATTGCAAGTGAAGAAAGGGAAAATATATCAGTTAGTGTCATTTAGTCGCCATCTGCATTATGTTGCAAAATAACAAAATGTAAGCTCTAAAGCAGTTGTATGTCATTCATTTCCCCGAGACATGATAATGGTGCTGTGCACATCAATTTGAAAAATAGCAAAAGCTCTGAAGGAGTTATGATATCTGCTCAATTGCTGTTAATTCCAAGCATAGGCCAAATTAGTCGCCCTTCACCGGCACATGGTGACATCTCCATATAAGTGAAAGATTCTTTAGTGGGATGTTGAACAACAATACCACCAATTATACTTGAAATTGCCAAAGCAAAGCTCTTGAGAAGTTAGCATAACAAATACCCTCTAAATACATGGTGCAGTATCATGCCAAAATAGTTACAAAACCAAAGTTCTATTGCAGATACAATATTAGTTAGATGTGCCTCCTTTAATCACAGCTTTGTATGATGCAGATTAGATGTAGCCAAATCAGTACTGTTGAGGTGTTAGAACAGCAGTTATCTCCCTTAGTTGTTGCTCTATCATGTTTAGAGATCATCAAGGCAAAACTCAGGTGTAGTTAAAGTGTCTCCGATTATCATTCCACCATACTAATGTTAAATTCTATATTTGATTCCACAGACATGAAAAATTGTTAAGCTTTTGGAACTATATGTATGTTAAGACAACACTCATACATTTTAAAGCCTAGAAGGATGCTTGCTTCCAAAAAAGATGATCTTTGCATTGGTGATGTAATTTCTCATGAAAAAAGGTATAATAATACATTGTCTCTGTTTTAAAGAGGGAGTTCAAGTAGTTAACATATAGTTATGGGAATGTATCATTTTATTATCCAAAGAAATGTCCATAATGTATAGGGACCAATTCTGGGTAGATAATTTTGACGGTTTAGACTGACCGTTAAGGTCTGGTGGGTGAATTGGATCAATAAGATTTATTTTATTATTGTAGCATAAGTTAATTGACTTTCTTTTAAGCATGCTTATAGGAGCAAGATGCTTCTCAATATGTAGATAAGTAATTTTCTGTGATATTAAATTTTGCTGTGCAATATGTTATCAGACAACCTGACATCTTTTGTTCCTTTTCAATTAAACACAAACAAATCTAGTATTTTTATTCATTAATTTATATACTATGACATACCATTTTAGCAGTATTTACCAGACCAGTACACATGGAAAATATTCATTGTGGGCCCCATTCATAGGAGGAGGGGCATTTTGCTTTACTGTTTGTCGGTTGGTAAGTGGTCCATACACCAACAGTTTTCATTCTTTATCTCAGCAACATAATCCACATATTGGAATGAAATTTGGCCTACAGATACATTATGAGAATATTTATGTCAAGTTCTCATTTTGTAACCATCAAAGAATTTTGATATATATCCATTGATCTTTGAACAATTCCAACAATATACAGGGGGGCATAAATCTAAAATGTTTCAAACAGCTCTTGATTACGTTCCATTCGAAATGCGTTAAGTACTGAATTGAATATACGAGATGCGTTAAGTACTGAATTGAATATACGAAATTTGTTAAGTACTGATTGAATATACGAGATGCGTTAAGTACTGAATTGAATACACGAGATGTGTTAAGTACTGAATTGAATATACGAACGTTAAGTACTGAATTGAATATACGAGATGCATTAAGTACTGAATTGAATATAAATATGTCAACACTCAAAAGTCAGAAGGTCAAAAGTCATGGCCCTAAATAAAAGCCCTTACATGTATCATGAGAAATCCACATGTGAAATACCAAAGGTCTATCTTTTCTGGTAGAAAAGATAAAGCCCAGCTTAAAATTTTGTCATATAACGATGAAAATTCTACAGGCATAGCATTAGTGTTTCCAATATAGCCCAGGTGAGTAAAAAATAAAAACTGATAGCCCATAATAACATTTGGTTTTGAATGGTACAGATTCATAAATGGACAGCATAAAGTGATAAGCAAGAGTCAAAATACTGTAGCCTACACTGTTCAGTGACTGGGATGTTCATGCACCTTCTGATTGTGAGGTCATGGGTTCAAATCAGTTTTGTGCTGTGTTTGGCTTTCCATGTCATTCAGATGAGACCATAAAAACCCAGGTTCAGTGCTCAATGGCAATCTGTGCCAAGCATAGGTCAAACTTGTTGCACTTCACAGGCACAGACAGAGGTGTCGATATCTGTGAAAGATTCTTGAGTGGGACATTAAACAATAATATAACCTACAGATGACTTACTGTTTGAGCCAGTCACCAGCAATAGTCAGAATCTACAGCCAACATTGTAGACTACTTTATCTAGGCATCATAATTAAGTCAATTAGCTTACAATGTATATGTGCATGGTTTAGCCCCTGGAAGTGATATTTGTGATCGCTAAACAAGAGAGATAACCCTTTCTGGAATACAGAATACACTCGCAGTATAAATACTATATATTGCTCATGGAAAAATTAGGGGAACATCTTGTATCAGTGCTAGTATGCACATATACTGTACCTATTACCTATATCATGTACCTTTCCTGTTAGGTCCTACATTTATGCCTGTACTGGTAGACAATCTAAAACTGTGAGGTTAGTCTAGTACATTCATTCTATCTTATAACTAGTTAAAACACTTTTACATTCACAGCTATGCCCCATTATGTACATGTACATCATACTTGGTGAAATGACGTTATACATAATATAGCATTGTATATATATATATAGACAACATATATTTCGCCATGCCCAAACAGACTAAAGAAATTTATGTAGTTTTGCTTGTAAAATGGTTAACATGTGCAGCAGACACACACAGGGCACAAAATATGGATACCCTATACTGTTATATCTTGTTGGCAAAGCCTGTCTTGTGCTTCCCTTAGCAGGCACAATTCTAGATCCACCCCTGGTTACTCAAACTACAACATGGATGACATCAAGAAGAAACACATTTGTATACATTCTTTCAAAATGAGTTTATTTATATGCAAAAACTTTTCCAAAAACATAAAAGTTTTGTTTTATATATATATCATGTATGCATATATACACAATAGAAAATATCACAAACTTTTGATTTCTTGTATTTCAAAAATGCAGTCAACTTTGCATGAAAATAATATTTTTCAAATGAAATTTCACTAAGTAATGTGATATGTCATGCTGAAACACTGTTTATGACAAATTATGAAACTTGTGATGTTGGAAGGATAAGAGATGGGGAAAGAATCTGTAGCTCTACTTTGACTTCCCGACATTAGTATACGTTGATCAATACCAGTCAAAAAAAGAAAAAAAGTTCCTGCCAGGAATTCAAATTCTAAAAGAATGAAAAATACAATTTTCCTTTTTTTTTTAGCATGAATGTGTAGAGTGGGTGATGTGTGTCTATGGTGTATGGATAAAGATACCTGGTCAACAGTGAACTCCTATACTCCCTATCCAAGTACAGATGGACGGAGACTGTAAAATTCGTGGCAAATATCTAAATAAATGTGAAAAAAGAGAAGGAAGAAAGAAATTTTAAACGCGGTGCTTGATTATTTTTCTTTCACTCAGTCAAGCCTCATTAACCCAGATGCCAATAACCGAAATGCTACACCTTCTGGACAAACTCTCCAATGAACAGAATTTATAATTTGAACTTGTCACCATAGAGATGTTGTTTCAGTAATAATGATGCCTCATTTATGTGGGCAATTTCCTTGGGAACAAAGGAGTCCGGATAAACAAGGCTCCACTGTTTTTGTAGTCTTTCCTGTATCTTGGTGAAATGGCATACCTCGGCTTCCGTTGAAAAATTATAAGAAAGGTATTGCTATATCTTACAAATGTGAATGTTTGGAATTGCAAATAGTGACAGGAAACTTTCGGAAGAATTTTTACGATGAGTTCATTTAAGTTCTTTATTTGTAATGAACAAAAGCTGTCCCTGAAATTTGACTGTAATTTTTGTCTGTTTTCAATCATTAAACTATATGTAGATGCTTTATAGAAACAATTTGAATTGATGTTAATTTCCAGGCCAAACTACTTTATTATTATTTTAACACATTTATTTTGACAACCCTGTTTATTTGAAATAAAAAATAATTTCCCTTTCAATTTCTATATTTCCAGGTTCGATTGTACCCATGTATACCAATAAACAGGGGAGCCTCATTAATCCGGACACTGTCCGAATGTCCACTGTCCGAAACAAATTGTTCGGCTAAATTAAGCGTCCGGATTACTGAAACATACATATCATAATGAATAATGCAATTTGAACATTTTGTTACCTAGAAATATCGTCCGGAAGGTGAAGCATCCGGATTAATGAGGATTGACTGTACCCTCAATAAAGATACTTGTATGACTTAACCTTCTTCATATGCAACAAAAATGTCACTGGCTCTAGGGATGAAAGGTATAACGAACATGGAAAGGACGGAAATAAAACAGGAGTATCTAGTGTATGACTTCTACATCACATTACTCGACTTCTTTGACTTTGATATGACATGATCAGCTCCAGTTCATACAAACGGACTATACAACAATTTATTTTACGATACAGTACATATATATTACAACATAACAGAATATTGTATGAAAATTACCTGGCTTTTAGAATTATGACAAAAGACATCATTATGATGCATATCATGATTATGATATGACAAATATGAGCAAGGATATGACATACCACATCTATGTTAATATATGAGACAGTAAAAGTGAATTTATCACAGCTAATGAGAGACCAGCAAAGCTTACTTTATTCTGCAATATGTAATTTGCATAAACATAGTGAGATACACTGGATAAAGGGGTAATAAATATTAATCTTGACATAGTTTCAATGCTACGTGACGCATCTTGACATATACGGCCATGACTTGACTTTCGATACTGTATGACAAAATGTCATAGAAGATGTAGAAGAAACAGATGTTGTTTGTGAAGGGTGTGAATATGTAATTGAAATTTCTGACTTTGAATTGACCTAAATTACATTATTCTTCTTTCACTAGGACTGACTTGACATGAACATTGTCTCTGTACGAGTTTTGAAGTGCATGAATACTTTTGTATACAATGAGATATTGTCATGACATTTGAAACATGATTATGACATGATCTGCTCAAGATACCTATCATACACTGTATGACTTAACCATGGGTGTGTCATAATGCTATGACTTACATGGAATTTGTATATTTACTTGTTTGTTTTTGTATTGTTCTATGTCATACTTATAATATGCCATATAGTGACATTCAGTTACCATAGGCACAAATGTACCCAGGTAAAGACCTAACACAAGTCTACTGGCAAACTTCTATAGATTTTTGTAATTAGAAACCATCAAAAGCAGGTATGAACCCCAAGTAAAACGAAGAATTGATTTGTCAAAGCATGATACTTTAACTGTTTGAAAGTTCCAAGCATTTTCACAGTAGATATAAATGTATGACATTATCATGCCATAATTATGAAACAGTACATGTATGACCAAAATATGACTATTACATGTACATAATTTGTGCAAAAAAGAACTCAGAAATATTGATATGAGTAATGAGGGATAATTTTTCCTAAGAAATGAGTGTACACAGAGCAAGTCATCTCAGATACATTTTGGTGTGCTTCTTCATTTCCAGGTTTTCTTTGTGAATTTAATGCCATAGATTTACATGAACTTGTTGCATAACTGATCACCTTTGTGTATAACCTATTGCAGTCAAGGTCAATTTTTTATTATTGGAAATTCTTCTGACAAGTTAGAGAATTAAGATTAAGAGAACAACAAAAAGTGAAATTAAAATGTGAATAAAATTAAACAAACAAAAAAGGGTTAATTCACAGTCAGAGAAACCACATTGCAAAAGGATTTACAAGTCAAGGAAAGACAACTTTGAAAAAAAAAATTAGTTTGGACGGCAACATTGCAGACAAATGTATAAATTTTGTCTGCATATAGATATAAATACAAAACATCAATGTAGAAAATACATAGAAATGCTTCAGTTGTGTCAGACTCATAAAAATGCAATTAAAAATCATCACAACAAAATTCATCCAAAAACTCTAAGATCAAATTTATCCAGACTTTGACATTTTTGCATTTTCTCGATAAATATCTAGTGAGAATCAAGCAAGTACTGAATACAGTCAAATTTTCATACACAAAACATGCAGACTTAAGAATTGCCAGTGGCTAAGAATCTAGAACTGCCACTGGCTAAGCTTTCGGGATAGAGTATCACATACTAGCTCAATACAAGTATATTTTGCTATTTTTATGGACGGGAACTAAAGTAAGGGGTGGTTACTTTCCAACTTATTTTAAAGTTTAACTACAATCCTCCATCAAAGTTTGTGTTGGTCTCCTGCATGAATAATTTCCATTTCCACTCCTTATCAGTAAGTATCCGGAACCCTGTCCCATTGGAAATCTATCCATTCATTCTATGGTCCGGTTTGAACATTTATGTGAAGAGTGAATGAAAATATCCATTCCAATGGAAAGTGATATTAAAATTGAAGCTTCTCTGTGACTCCTTTTATTTTTCAAACACTCAATTAACCCAGATTAAATAAATTAAAAAAAAATTGAACATGTACACTGTACTTGACTCTGATGAGTGCAATCATTTGAATATGGAATGACTGTAGTTAGCAAGAAATGCACTGCACTTAACACAAAAATAAATTCTGAAATCTTTCAGTCTTTGGTATTTATCACAGAATTTCATGAAACAATTTAATAATTAAATATATGCATTTACAAAAACTTAACAAAAACAAGCCCAGCTTTACTAACGAGTCCACTACATGTACAGGGCCACAGCTACTATCATCTATAGCCAGATCTCACGGATGTTTGTGAGCCATATATACTCTTCGTCCTTTGATTAACCATATGATGATGCTCAATCTCTCCCTCGAGTTCCAAAATTTCCTGTTTTAATTTCTCGTTCATGTTCATTATTGAATCTGAAACAGAAGTAGAAATATGTCAGGGTGTGTATTCAAAGGGAAATAATTCAGTGTTTATCTGAATCCATCTTCCTACAGAGTAATTATCTCCCCTGTTTTGTTGGTAATGGTTGGTTGGATTTTTGTTCAACGTACCACTCAAGAATCTTTTATTTATATGGAGATGTCACCAATGACCAGTGAAGTGTGACAAATTTGGTCTACTGGTATACTCGTCA
>JACSZP010032877.1:0-10176 GCA_016161895.1 Pinna nobilis
AGAGAGAGAGAGAGAGAGAGAGAGAGAGAGAGAGAGAGAGAGCGGAATTGTAATTTTTTTTGGAAATATAAAAGCATTCCATACACACTTAAATTTATGCATCTACTTTGCAGGTATTTATAATTCATTGGGAATAATTTATGTAGCATGACTAAAGAGAGCCAATATTCACACTGTTGATGAAATGCTACACAAATGTAGTGCTGGCTATCATACAAGTACTTGCAGAAATACACAACACATCAGAAGTAATCCTTTTAACTAAAAGATAGTCAATGCGTTAGAAAAGTGAAGTCCCTCATTTCTCATCAGAGCGGCTTCGAGCCTCACTTACACCAAGTATTTTTTGTTAGAAAGTTGGCTGGTTTACTTGCAGAAGACCCATGATTTCTTCTCAGGTTGTTGTTGTTGTATTGTTGTTTAACATTTCACTCAATAATATTTCACTCATATGGAGATGTCACAGTGTGCCGGTGAAGGACAACAAATTTAGCCCATGCTCTGCACTCTTTATTACAGATAAGAATTTGCAAGTCAAGGAAAACTATCTCTCTCTCTCTCAGGTCTCCCTTGCTATCCCCCCCCCCCTCTTCTCTCTCATCATCATCAAACACTGCTCTAACTTTACAGAACAAACTAACTAGACTAGATCTTTTTCTTTATTGACTATTCTCTAGGTAGACTTCAAGATAAAATTAAAATTCTTCACATACTTCTATCTAGAAGACAGAACATCTCATCTGAGATCTAAAATCAAACTCATAAAAAAACAAATTCTTTCCATCAATGAAACCGCAAGAGCTATCTCTCTTGTCTTCACCTAGGTGGGGAATTAAATATACATTATAGATTTATTTATATTCCATCAAGGGAAACATTTTATAACACTATGGTGTGATAACGCGTGCCAGCTTGAATGTCTGTGCATGTGACTCCAGTGCCCTGATATGACCTCAGCCCCTGGTTTGTTGGCCTAGTGACAGAGTGGTACATGGTTAGTAAAGTCTGAGCACACTTGTACCTAATGACTTCAGAGTACACCGCTGTCATCAGGTGAATTTATCTAGCCTACCTGTGAGTCTTTACGTTTTCTGGCCTACTTTTGTGAAAAAGGTAGTCAGCACAGAGAGACCTACCACTGGAGAAAAGGTAGCCTGTTTCGAAAGGCCTACCTATGGTAGATAGTTGGCCAGACTTTTATTTATAAGAAGTGGAGGGTTTTTCAGGTAATACTTGTAGGACCAAATGATGGACAGGTGCAACACTATATACCCCCAGCCATTTTATGGGGGAGGGGGTGGGGATAAAAAAGTTAGTTGGTTGCATTGTTGCTCAACGTCCCACTAAAGAATCTTTCACTTATATGGAGATGTTACCATAGTCTGGTTAAGAGCAACAAAAATAGGCCTATAAACTCAGACTTATACATGTAGCTGTTGAGCAGGGAGGATTCTTTGACTTGAGGACATCTACTTTGACACTGTCTCATCAGGACAGGAACAGCCAACTGCAGTGTGGTGTGGATTTGAACCTAAGACCTCATGATCAAACATACTAGCCACAGGGGCCCCTGCATTTACACAAACTACAACAGCATATTATATCTTGCATTATAATATATCATATATGTCAACAAATTCTTATTTCTGCATGTAATTAAACTTTAAATTAAGGTGAATCAAATTCCTTGCAAATGCATTTTAGTAATAAATGTCTTGACGACATACTTTTGTACCAATATGGCTGTAAGTATCATAGTTCAACCCACATGTGTATACAGGTTCACTTTGCCCTTAGGCAAAAAAATCAGAACCTGTCTGACAGTAAGTGTCAAATTGTTTGCTACTGACCAAATGGAAATTGGTCAAAAATAAATATTGTACTGTCAAAAATAACACTGTCCAGAGAATCCTCGGTCTGTTCACTTCTTAGGTCGTTCACAGGTATTAACAAAAATTCAGGTATACATGAACTGCTTTTTCATCTGTAAGACTATATGATGAGCCACTTTAATTTCATTATCAAATTACCATTTGGAAGTTTTACAAGATTTTTTTTATTGCACCGACTTATTCATTTTATCTTGTTCTTTAGATTTTGTTTTGTTTAATGGGTGACTCAAGCTCAGATTCACTTTCACAAATTTTGATCTTCACCAGGGACTTCATCCAATCTTCAACATTGAGGTGAATTAATCCTTGACACTGAACCTTAAATGTTTTCTGATTCATTGGAAGAATAACAAGCAAACTTAGAAAATTGTAGTCCCTCACGACCTCCTTCCTTCCCCCTCTCAACTTTTTTAACCTTTTTGTTCAGTACAGTCAAACCTGCCTTAGCGACCCACTGAATTAAAGGAAAACCTGTCTTATGTGACCTAAATGATTGGTTCCCAAAATAGGGTTTTCCTATATAAATCACCTGAATTAAGAGAACATCTGTCAAATGTGACCCTTTTTGCTCCTTCCCTTGGACGGTCCCTTAAAACAGGTTTGACAGCTGTATATGTCAAACTTATGGTCAAAAGCCATATAACAAATGACAGTCCCGATCAAAAGTGATATAGATGTGAAATATTCAAGTCTTATCCCTCATACTTCAAAAGATTAAGTAAACCTTAAATGGTGATGAGTGGACAGGGAAATCTTAACCCGAGTTGTAAGAATCTGAAAGTCCAATTTGAGAGTTTCCCTGAGGATTGGACTTTCAGATTCTTACCACGAGGGTTTAGATTTCCCTTTCCACTTAACACATCCATGTTTGATTCTTTTTTTACCCACACTTCCATGACTAGACTGTATGTACACAAGGAACTTGGTATAGCGTTCAACCATTAAATTCCTTTATGTGACTTCATAGCACCTTGAGCTGCCTTTCCCTAGGGAAAGACAGAGTTATATTTTCAAGGGCAGTCATTGCCCCTCACGGCAAAGAGAAATGACTATCCTTACTGATGTGCATGACTGATGGATGGAAAGATGAGACTAAATGTCCCTTTGCTTTCTTACCCTCAAGTGAGAGATAATAAACTAGTTGCATCAGAGGCAGGCTCTCTCTCTCTCTCTCTCTCTCTCTCTCTCTCTCTCTCTCTGACAACTCTCTCTCTCAGACAACTCTCTCTCTCAGACAACTGCAGATCAAAGATGTAAATACCTAGTCAGAATTAATGTGTGGTCTAATTTTATATGTATTTCTTTAAAAAAAAAACACAAAAAAGTGATATTCTGCACAAGTTTAATGCATGCAACCACAACCACTGTTAAAAAGTTCAAAAACATTCACATTACCAAGAATCGGCCCTGAGATTGAATTAATGAGCACATCTTGTGGAGTTATATAAGATTTATTCCCTCGTTTTTACATATCAAAAGAATTATATTAAATACCGGTGCAATCCACCATCCCGCAAGTGTCCTACATGTGACCTATTCCCACAAACGGAAAAAATGAGCAAAATAAAAAATCTAAAACCTGAAGATTCAACTCCCAGAAGATAATGATCAAGATGCTGTTTCTACTTGTATTATTCAGTGATGAGCCTGGGATGCTTTTGGAGCTGGTTGAGGTCCGGTAGATATGGCTCCAAAGGCCCAACCTCTTGAAACTATAGGTGCAATGGGCAAAATAACAACTCAGCAACATGACCAATTTCCTGTCATTAGAGGGAGACAGCAGAGATAGGTATTGCTAATAAAAAAGTCTCCCATCTCTCTCTCTCTCTCTCTCTCTTTTACACCTCTTAAATCAGGACTCATTAACATGATAAAATACCTGAGCTCCTGTCTTTCTTTAGACACATCTCATGTACCACCTGTAACTGTGTCTGGCAATTGAAAATCTATCTTTTGATCTGCACAGTATTTTTCAGTGAGAAAGGTGTTAATAGGTTTATCTGTCTGCATGTTTGAAATTCTCCCTCTCTCTACATATTTATAAACTATGTACAGGGTTATTTTCACTCCATTTTATTTTTGCCCTAAAGTTTTGCCCTGTTTTGAATTTGCCCAGTTTCATCATAATTCTATCTAATAAAGTTACTGTTTTGGATTAGAACTAGTTTTGAATTTGCTCACCGAGGATGAGGGTGTAGGGGGGTGAAAATAAAACGGGGACAAAAATTTCCCTGTATACAATGTATATATATAATGTATATCATTAATTATGTTAGGAGAGGAGAAGTACGCCATATTTTCAGAAATCCCCAAAATCCTTGTTTATATCCATCAGTACATTTTCAAGATCCAACAATACATATCTATATACATTGTTCTCATATGCATGTACATGAACATGGTATGTGGTATTTTTATATTGCTGTAAAATTTTAGAGAAATGTAATAATTTTCTTTCAGTTTTTATGTTAAAAGTGAATTTCCCATCTCCTTAAATTGCAGAAATGACACACGTTTTATCAACTCGATTGGGAGTGCACGGCTTCTATGAATGAGAATTTCAAAATTGCAGTTTTGAAAAATTTCAGGTCACAGTCCATGTTGATATACGTATACTGCATGTTGTCTTCTCTAATAGAATAATGAGACGTATAAAAAAACGACAAGCACTCTTGGAGGGCAAATATATCAACGTGTGTTATGTCAGAAACACTTCCTGATAAGCCCTGGGCATTAACGTCTAGAGCTGCAATGACTCCACCCGAAAACCGAGAATCGTGATTCTTACCTCGGACCCTAATCGACCCATTGGACAGACAGAATCGAATCAGCTACAAAAAAGTCTATTGTTTTACTATTTTACCATTCTACTTTGAATACTTTCATGTATAAACAACAAACAGTGCCATTCACCTTTTTATTTATTGCAATTTTCTCCTTAGTGATTGAAATTTAGGTCAAGATAAGATTTTTATATTAGGTCATTAACAAATGCAAGGAAAAATCAGATATTTACAGAAAATCTATCATAAAAAACTCAAATCGAAAAAATCGAATCGAAACCAGTGCGGAGAGTTCATGACTCGTTGCAGCTCTATTAACGTCCCATTCAAGAATCTTTCACTTCCATGGAAATGTCACCAATATTGGTTAAGTGCAGCAAATATGATCTATATTTGCACTTACATGTATGACCATTGGCATTGAGTAGTGAGGGTGCGCCAATGAGCCAATACCCCATCATAGCACAAAACATGTAGCTCCCACCAGGTGTCTCAGGCAAAATACCACGGAAACCAACTGCATAGAGTGCAGATTGGCACCCATGACCTCAAAGAAGCTGAACAGGCTAAACACTGATCTGAGTCAGCCCTGTACAGATTTATAAAGTGATTTATTTTTTCTCATATTGTTTTACTTGTTACAACTACGGTAGGTCAGTTTTTTCAAAATCCTCATAAATACATTTTTTTAACTTAAAAAGAAAAACGCAGACAAAGTATTACAAGAACTTATAAGAAATGACATTAAGAAATTAGGGAGATATCATACCAGATCATATGATTTTGTTGTTGTTGTTGATTTACCAAAAAATATTTCCTTTGTTGTATTTTGCTTCCATTCAATACCAATAAAACAGGTGGATATTTCTTTGATGAGCTTAAAAACACTGAGCAGGGCCAATGCCACAACAGGTTTCTAACGCTACTGCGGTAATTTGTAGACCACAAAAAAAAAAAAATTCCATCAGTAAAACTCAGGATTTTTTCTCTCATGTGGTGGACTTGATGAAAGACGCTAACAAAATCTGAATACCACAAATGAATAATATATCTGCCATTTAGGGATACAGGAGAACCTTTATTGAAAGACCTCTCCTCTTAAGAAAAGGAATCTCTCAAGACAGGTAGTCACTCACTACAGGTTTTATCGAAGGGTCCAGGGTTCGATTCCCACAGCGCCCCTCTGCGGTTGGCGGTCCCTGTCTTTCAGATGAGACACTAAAAACCGAGTTCTCGTGTCACAGTAGGTGTTGGCACGTTAAAAAACCCTCCCTGCTCTACAGCCAGCAATGCCGAGCATAGACAAAATTTGTCGCCCTTCACCATCACACTTTGATGTCTCCATATGAGTGAAAAATTCTTGAGTGGGACGTTAAACAACAATACAACAACAACAGTTTTTATCACTGGAATTCTGTAACTACTTTTACTCCTTAAGTGGTCGTTCAAGACAGGTGGTTTCTAAAGTCTCTGATGGCAGCTTAGTTTTTCACATTTTTCTTCTGTGGATATGTTGTACATATGTGAACAGTGCTTTTACCTGAGGACTGATATAAATTTTTAATTGAGATATTTCCACCAATCATATTCTTGAAAATACTTTTTTGAAAGTCATATTGAACTCCTTAACACCAGTAAACCACACGTTTGTGAATGGTTGTACTTCTTAGCTGATTTATAACTGCACCGAATAGGTCGCTAGATCATGTCATGTCATATGATCATTCCATGTCTAGGCCGATGATCGGCACACTTGTCTCGACACTCCACTGTATTTTAATGTGCGAGATTGTCATTTAAACTCCCGAGCAAACCAATATATTGCAATTACGATGGCAAATACAGGCAAAGAGACTTAAATACCTAAATTTTCAAAGTGAGAAATCCATTCTAATGTTAAAGTATAGAAATGATCCATTCATTAGTTTAGACAAATTCCAGACATTTTTGGCTGTGTTGTGTCTGGCCTTAGGATTATGAATACATTAAAAGACTCAGGTAGACATTTTCACCTGATACAGGTAAAACTTAAATGTGGTCACCTGTGTTGACTCTGACCAATCAAATCCTAATCATCCTTCCATATGATCCACACGATTCTTGACACCTACGATTTGATCATAATAAGAGTATTTGTACATCTCTTTGACTGATAAAAAAAACGGGATGAAATTATAGGAGGGAAAGAATCATACAATACTGTCACAGGTAAAGCTATACGTACTAAATAACGCAACGATATCAAAGAGTGTTATCGTATATACACAAAAACATCCGAGGCCGACATTCTTTTTCGCTGAATCAGCTTCTCTGGGATTTAACTTACTTCCACTCTGAATAACCAGGCGAAGTCAAATTGAGTTTAATTCATTTTGAGTCCGATTTCTATTTTACATTCTTCTCTCACAAAAAAGTACCATATACTCCGATTGTTGTCGCTTAATGCCGCATAAATTATCATAATTTTTTTTTTAACATACAACCAGTCTGGTCTGGTGCAAAAAAGGTTAGAATAAACTGAATACAAATTCTAAAAGATTGAATTTCAACCAAAACCATCTGATCTTCATTATACAGGTTCGTTATACCTTGTCTGATTGGCTATGGATAAGAATTGTATACATCACTTTTTTCTTTTAATGAAATTTCATTTTAGAAAGCAGGAAAAAACATAAATTCATCATTCCTTAACCATTTCAACACCATATACCGAAATGGACTGGTGTTAGACAATAGAAAAGATCATACCAATTTTGGTAACTGTGAGTTGAAAGGGTCAAACAATTCTATCGCTTTGAAATATTCACGAGTTTTAATTGACACCTTACATGCCTGTATATACTTCAGAAGTTTCGTTAGAGCTTGTTCAACTAAACTACTCAAACTAAACTCTTCAAAAATCTCAGAGAACAAAATTGGGAATATTAAACAATAAATCTGTCTGTAAGATGCAAATGATGCCCCTTCTGCGAACAGGTTCCCTATATAGTATGGGTAAAATGACAAGGTCAAGCTACTGCCATTTTGACATTATTTGAAGAAAAAAAATTAAAACCCTATGAACATTTCAATTACGGTATAAGTATAAACATACTTCAAAATACCAAAGCTGTAGCTCCAAAATTATAGGAGGAAATAGCCGGACAAACCAGGTATCTGTAACGGGATGGGCTGAGGAACAGATGGTAAAGAATATATATGAACATACATCCCCAAAATATTTCATGGGTCATAAAAACACAAGGTGAATCAGTTTGTGGTATCATATGACACAAGTTAGACTCGAACTTAGAACCTTATTGCTGTTTGACCTCTTATTTTACCAGATTAATCAATGCCTGATCTGAAATGAGCCATACGATACACTTCATGTGCCAAACAATTTGCCCTGTGATATAGAGCGCCATATTGTATGAATTTCCCCATGAATAAAAACTGTGATATATTATATATACTGGTACACTTAAAGCACAAATAAAACAGTATCGATAAAGATACCAGGGGACGATTAAATCAGCGTTAACAAAATTAACTGATCTCGTAATCTGGGGTCGGGTTTCGCGAGGAGATTAAAACAGTATTCGATCCTCTTGTGATTTCGGTAAACTGTACAAAAAATCAAATTTGGGGGATGTCATTAATTAGGGCCAATTCAATACAATATTGTAGTTGGGATCTTTTAAAGGTATAAAAGTGTTGTTTTAAATCAATGAGGGCTGTTATCTCTGGGTTCACAAACACATGTATTGTTCTTATTCGAATAGAAAGAACTTATGAGAAAAAAAACAATCTGTACTGTAAATCTACTTCTTAAGAGAGCGTCTCCGTTTTGAAACTGATTTTAAGGGTATACGAAACAGATATTCTATAAATCCCTCCCTTTATGTTGTCTGTCTCTCTCACTTTCTCTCTATGACTCCCTCATTCTGTCTGTCTTTCTCTCTGGTCTTTTTGCTCTCTGTCTATCTCTCTATCTATGTATTTCACTGACTACACCTATTCAGATAAATAATAACAAATTTCTTCTTGGCAGTGAGATCTTTCTGTTTATTAAGAAAATAATCTCCGTACATTCTAGACCAATCAAACACTTAGTGAAGTAATTAGCCAAATTTTACCAAACAGCAGCTGGTCTGGAGTTGATTGGGAAATGTCTACCACAAAATCCTTCCTTATTATTCTATCTTGTACCTTATCACTTCTGATCACCATTCAGTACTGCAAACTTTGATACAACCCCTACTTGATGACCATTCATCTTTAATCTTAAGCTTTAATAACTTTGGACATGTTCCCCCATAGAAAAAAACTGACCATTAATCCCTGTTTAAACTCATGCAGTTTTGTTTTGACTTCTAGACACCCATCCTGGTGCATTTGGGATAATTAGTGTGACCACCTTCCAAGAGATAAAAAGACTACCAAGAACATAGCGAAAAAAAATATGCAAAAAATTTCCGAATTTACGAATAAAAACAGCACTCGATAACCCCAAGCTCTTTTTGATACCGCATCATATGTACAAAAGTGGATCTGCCTAGGAGCAGATGTAACGAGAAAAAAAAAATAGCATCTTTAATTCTCGCTCATCTCCGAAACAGAAAACCTCAGAAAAAACGATCAGTGCACATGAAATTCCATCGGCCATAAATAAGTCTGGGACTGATAAAGACGTGGAAGAAAACAATTACGGCTCTGTCATCCATTAAAATGTCCAGACAAATGAAAATGAAAAACCCTGTACATTACCAGTAAATTGATTGAGTGCTTGATGGTACACCACTATTTTAATTTTCTGTTGCCGTGGAGATTTTTTTTCCTTTTTTTTATGAATTAAAATTTTTGCAGTCTGCATCAAATTGAAGCCAACAGGATGTACCTGAAATCAGGCTTAAAGTGATGAAAAACACCAAGTAATGCGAACTTAATATAGTGCAATATTCGCAACGGAATGTCAGAAATATTATATTTCAATTTGAAGAAATCTATAACAGTAAAACCTAACTTGGAAGACCACCTCTATTGAGAGTCCAATTACTGTAGAACAAAACAATTGTTTGTGTTGTTGATTAACATCCCACTCAAGAATCTTTCACTTATATGGAGATATCACTGTGTGCCAGTGCAGGGCGATAAAATTTGCCTATGCTTGGCACTTAAGGCCACAGAGCAGAGAAGGTTCTTTAATGTGCCAAAACCTACTGTGACATGGGACCTCGGGTGTTACTATCATCTGAGGCCTGCATGGATTTGAACCCCAGATCCTTTGATTCGAAGTCGAACACGCTAACCACTTAGCCATGGCAGCCCCCCTTATGTGGGATGTTAAATAATAATACAACCAACATGGAGTAGATAAACAACATCAGTTGTTGTGTAACATCTTACTCATTAGTCTTTATCTCATACATGTATGTAGAAAGTACTGAATAACTGTAACAGGCTGTAAAAGTTTGACCTTTGCTGTTTGAGCAGATCTAAAGGAGGGGGGGGGGGGGGGG
>JACSZP010032882.1:0-12141 GCA_016161895.1 Pinna nobilis
ATACTTCATATTTAAATACTGATGAATCTAGCATTAAACATGATCATTTTAATGCATGGAATCCTGCCTCAAAGCAACCTACTTGATAGACCACCAATTTCAAAGACATAATCTAGAAAAACTTAATGACATATTCCTGCACAGTAAACCTCTTTTCAATAAACAACAATTATAACCATGCAAGATTCACACCAATATTTTAAATTTTCTGGCCAAAACTGTCGCCAAATAGGATTTGTTGGAGCCAAATGAATTTTAGAGGTGATTTACCCGAGGTAGGCAGAAGAGTGGTCAGACTTTATCTGTATTTTACCAATATATTGACACAGGCCTGATTTTCTCTAGATTGCAAAATAATCAGTGATATTGTTGGAGCACAAAAATGCCAATTTATAAAATTTTAAGCACTTTGCTGAAATTGCAGTGTGTGGGACTTTCCATGCCATGGGTAATGGGATGGGTTTTCAAGACCTGTTCTGAAAGGACTTGCTCAGAACTAGAATAATGCATTTAATACCTAGCCCCTCTCATTTATTTTTTGTGAATTTTTTTGTTGCTGTATATTACTACATTTAGGGGTTAGGTGCTGGTATATGTAACATATTTCATCATTTACCTTAACTGTATGTGCCGATTGATGTCTAAGTTATATTCGCAATTCTTCTTTCATTTTCATCAGGGAGGAATGCAACATTAGTTTTGCAAACCTATTTTTCATTTTATCATCTTGGTTGCAAAGCAAGTATGATTCAAAATTTTTGATAAGTCTGTGGGCCATTTAAAAATTTTGTAGGGAATTCTTGTAATAGAGTTACATGATAAAGGAGCATAACTCTGAAATGTTGTAAATAATAAATCTATGCTACCCTGGTGGATCCATAGATAGCGTTCCATATGTTTCATAGCTCTGTAGATCTCAAATTTAACTTCACAATCCAGATTTTCCATTGAAAGTATTTAGTAAAACTATAATAAAGGCACCCTGTAAATTAGAAACACTTAAATTTTACACAATTTAAGGTGCATCAAAATGTGAAACATTGGAAAAAGGAGCCTTAATTAATAAGATGAATTATCGTACTTGTCCATTGTCTGTGTCAACATATTGACATCTGTTTATTTGTTGTTTGTCTTGTGGTCAGTCTGATAGTGAAACATTGCTACATGTTACATCTATTTCCATTGCGTAAGCTGGATTTCAAAGCAGTTTTTATATAAATGTCACTACTAGAAGTAAAGTTCAGTGCTTCTTAACCAGGATCCTAAGTTGGCATTTCACATGCTGAAAAATATCTTGTTTTCTAAAATAGCTTTACAATCCAGGTGTGCCATTGAAATTCATGGTTTTGTCCACCAGGTGTGTTGAATACTGATATCTACAGAGGAAACTGTCTTAATCAGACTGCCAATACTAAAGTCCAGTGTAAAGCATTATTTTCAGTCTCTTCTTCCTTCAAATCGGGGATCTTCCATTTCAGACATGATATACCGTACAGCCTAATCTGCCATAGTGATCCACTGAATTGAAGGACTACTTGTCTTATGTGAACTAAATGTATGGTTCCTAAAATGTTTTTTCCTGTATAAATCACCTGAATTAAGAGACCCTCTGCCATATGGGACCCTTTTGCTCCTTCCCTTGGATGGTCTCTTTAGATGAAAACAGGATAAAATTCATCCTGTAGCAGTTGTGATATATAAAAAAAACCATGTACTTGTCTCTACAGGTAAAAATCCATGCCCCAGTCTGATTTAGAAAGTTTCCACAGTATTTTATTTCTTGTGGTAACTTGTCTATTGTCATATGCATTGTGGTGAATACTGATTTGAAAAGTTGCTGTATCTGAATCACATTTATGGTACATTATGCTTTTTTTTTTTTACCTTTATATAAATTGTCCGGTAATGGGGATTACATATATCAGTGTTGCAATCTATGGCCTTGATGAATTAATTCATAGATTTTCATCTTGGTCTGCGTGGTCTCTTAAGTGAGGTTGAAATTGCCTGGAATAAAGATTAGTAGACAGAACTTTGATGACACTCATTGTGAAGCAGTCTCCTAAGTGAAGCAAGGTTCCACTGTAGTCTAAAGCAACAGAGGCTGACCAGCATGATGTGTGCAATATTACATGCACATGTATCACAAAGAAATTGACATACTGCATGAAATTGATCACTTTTATTTCTCTAGTTTCTTAGTGCTAGATACTTCTTAACATTAATTTGAATTATCATGAATTAAAAGAGAATGTTTGAAATACAAAAAAAAAATACCTGCCCCTACCTGTTGAACAATATTACCCTCCCCAACCCTTCCTATGAAAATATGTCTGATGAAAATTTAGGTATTAATTCATGTTGGTCTCATGGGGAACGTTTTTATTTTAGAATTCATGTATGTATGGATTAATGCTACAAGTATGTTTGATTGATAATATTCAATGGTTTTAATATAACTACTTGCCAAAATAATGATGATGTGTGGACAGAATAATTAAAGTACATAATTATTCTATATACTATAGTTCTTGTTGTTTTATTTTTGCTATACAGTGGAATCTGGTTAATCTGGCCACCTTTGTTCCAAAGCAGAATATCTGGATACATGAAGACTCCTGATTACTGAAGTGTAACACTACTGATAATTGCAAATAGAAAATTCTGTTCTCATGAAGTTTTGTTCAGAAGGTGAAGCATATGGATTATTGGGGTCTGGATTAATGATTCTCGACTGTATAGGAATCACAATACATGTACATGTGTATATGGAGACGTCACCATAAGCAAGTGAAACACAATAAATTTGGCCTTTGCTCAGCACTTGTGGCCATTGAGCAGTGAGGGCTCTTTAACGTGTCAGCACCTACTGTGACCTCAAATTTGCCTGTCAGATGAACAGGAAAGGCCAGCTGTCTCTACTGCTCAGACTGTAACCAATGACCTCACTCTCAGCAGACATACACTCATTCAGAGCCACAATGACCCGTACAAACATTTCAATCAAAGATAGATTTGTTATCGTGAGATTGTTTGCCTCATGTTTTTGTCTTGTAGCTAAACACAATCAATATCACGTCAAATGCTTGAATGAGCAACATACCAAATGCCTTAATGTAATTCTGTGTGATCCACCGATCAAAAGGAAAAATCGCACTTCATCACAAATTTTAAAGGTATTAATATATTTACATGTGTTCTGTCTTCAGCTTATTGGCAAAAACGGCAAAAGGGAGTGAAATCGGATATCAAAAGGGGGCTGTTCACTTATGCTGTGTTGAATAATTTGTAAATAACGAATAATTTGACTTTATTTGTTTCACCTGAAATTACATGAGGAATTTGAGAATTTTATCCGTCTATGTAAAAATCTTCCAAATTTGCCTAAGAAAAATCACAGTGATTTATGAAAGAAAAAAGAATAATTGCCTTTTTTAGTAAAGTTTATATTGATCATTTAAAAGATTATGAACACATAAATGGATTATACTATATGTATAGTATAATGAA
Organism: Pinna nobilis; assembly: GCA_016161895.1. Lineage (NCBI taxonomy): Eukaryota > Metazoa > Mollusca > Bivalvia > Pterioida > Pinnidae > Pinna > Pinna nobilis. The sequence goes on from JACSZP010032882.1 coordinate 3,511, forward strand.
ATTGTAAGAGGAATAAACTGACAATGGAATGCCTTTTAGGGCTTGAACGGAATGAACCTTTCTGTATTGAACTAGATGCACTTAAATTTGTAAGTGTGAATGGTGTTCTACACTTCTGTCAACATGATTTCATTGTGTTTACTGTTAGCAATATGGTGCTGGCATCTCAAATTTATACTTACAGTTAAAACTAGGGCTCAGGAAAAGATTGTGAAACCACACTTCTAGTGCTTAGTGGAAAGAATTCATCAAAAAGAATGGTTTACTTATAAAGAAAAAGTAAATAGAAGTAAAAGATAAACAGATACAAAAAAAATAATAGTACACTTGACAACCTTAAAGATATATTTGGACTCATTTTTCATCTTCACAGAATTTAAAAATTGAAATATCACATTTGCACCAGCATATAATTAGAGGATGTAGCTGATAAATACAAAAAATATGCATGCAATATACGTGTATACATGTAGATATCGCTGTTTAAAAAATCAAAAATACACAATTACTGTTTGTGTTCATTTCCTACCATTTAAACAGACATGACCAATGCCTATAAGTAGGGTGAATTACACGGACAAAACATGTCCAGCGCGGACATTTAAAGTTGATTTGACCGTTTTTAATGTGTAAATCGCTTTATTATATTCATTTGTACATAATTCTGTCGTTATCCTGTGTACGACAAATTTTTGCTAAATGAGTGCAAGTGTACCTTTAAAAAATTCAGTCAGGCAAGTTTTCAAGTCTCATGGGAGAGAACATTGATTTTATTAAGAATTGATTTAATAGAATAATTAATTTTCCATGGGGAGATATACAGTTTTCCCCTAAAACATTATCAAAATTTTGCTTAAAAAATCAAGGGAATATTCCCTATGGGGTAGACTTATCAAGTATGTAAGTCTGTACAACTTTTGTTTGATATGATTTCAAAAATAATTTGACATCTCCCATTGGAATTTAAGAGTTACTCCCCTTACTCCATTAATCAATTTTGCATTGAACTTGTATGAATGCCTCGTAGTGATTTTCAATATACAGTACATATATATTTTTTAATTTCCAAGTGTTTACTCTGTAGGCTACAAATCAGAAATAGATACTTTAATAAACCCAATTGCTTCCAGGCAAAATATTTTATCAAGCATCCAATTTCTCAAGAGGAGTCAGTACTAGTAGTTTGGACGATTTAATTGAATATCAAAAATAAAATGCCCTAGAGAATAAATAACCCACACCTTCCTGATTAACATCATTATCTTGAATGTAGGAGTTGTGGCCCTTTTATCATTTGCATGCACTCACTCTCTCCATAAGTCTTTTTTCATTATTATTTTTCACCTATTTCAAGAGTATGTCAATATCAATTTCTCAGAATGATAAACTTGGCTCTTACTTAGTTACCTCAAGTTAATCTTGAAAACATACATACATTTTATGAAATGTATTTGAATAAATACAATGTGCCTGAGGAACCTGGATTTGATTTGCATTTTTTATTCCAGAGAGGCAACAAAAATCAATTTGGTTTTATTTACTCGTTATAATTACAAAATGCCTTGTGAGGGATTCAAAACATTATTATTTTTTTTTTTGTTTTGGTTGATTGGTTTTGTTGTTTAAAATCCCACTCAAGAATCTTTCACTGATATCAAAACCTTACCTGGTGCCGTGGCAACAAATTTGTCCTATGCTCAGCAATTATGACAATTGAGCAGTGAGGATTTGTAAAGTACTGATACCTACTGTTACACAGGACCTCAGTTTTTTTTCTGACTAATCCAAAGGATAGGGAAAGCCAACCACAGCACAGCTTGGATTTGAACCCATGACTTCACCATCAGAGACAAACATACTGAGCCACAGCAGCTCCTCATTTATTTTGTAAGTTCTTATGAGCTTGTTTGATATACAACTTACAGTAAAGGCCTTCAGAACTGACACATGTTTAGTAATGACCACCTCCTGATTGTACCCAGAATGAAATACAGTGGAACCTCACTATCAAGACTACCCAAATGACTGGCTAAAATTGGTCTGATTAGTGAGGTGGTCTCCTAAGTACAGTGGAACCTCACTATCACGACCACCTAAGTGACTGGCTAAAATTGGACTGATTAGTGAGGTGGTCTCCTAAGCACAGTGGAACCTCACTATTATGACCACCAAAGTGACTGGTTATAACTGGACTGATTAGTGAGGTGGTCTCCTAAGCACAGTGGAACCTCACTATTATGACCACCTAAGTGACTGGCTAAAATTGGACTGATTAGTGAGGTGGTCTCCTAAGCACAGTGGAACCTCATTATTTTGACCACCTAAGTGACTGGTTATTACTGGACTGACTAGTGAGATGGTCTCCTAAGCACAGTGGAACTTCACTATCAAGACCACCTAAGTGAATGGTTATAACTGGACTGATTAGTGAGGTGGTCACCTAAGCACAGTGGAACCTCATTATTTTGACCACCTAAGTGACTGGTTATAATGGACTGATTAGTGAGATGGTCTCCTAAGCACAGTGGAATCTCACTATCAAGACCACCCAAGTGACTGGCTAAAATTGGTCTGATTAGTGAGGTGGTCTCCCACGTGAGTTTAAAATAGCCTGTGATAAATATAAACAGACTCAATTTTGATAGCCATTATTTCAATGTTGTCTCATAAGTGAGGCGATTTTTAAGTAAGGTTCCACTGTATATGTTTTGAACTTCCAAGTTTTCTGACGATATCTTAATCTTCCCTTGGTTGCCTCTGATTAATGTTCAGAAAAAGAAGCACAGTCATTAGTTCTTTAAAGAAAAGGATATAGAAAAACAGCAAATAACTCCATGATATGAGTGAAAAGTTCTTGAGTGGGATGTTAAACAACAATACAACAGCATCACTATATTTTGGAAATACAACAACATCTATTTCAGGTGATAGTTCCCAAGCTTGCTGAGCCCTGCATCCAATTTGTGATCTAAATTCTTGAGATTGTGAGAAGTCATTATGATAATAAAAATAGACTTTAGGAACTGGATTATAATGTCAAATAACTTAAGTTGCACTAAATCAAATTCTATGCATGATAAATATAAATAGTGCAATATTTCTCAGCTTGGTGCCTGTACAAAATATTGTAGGTAGTAAGTAATACGCAAAAAAAGTAAAACATTTACAGTGTAACAAACGTTCACAGAACCCTGATTTAGTGAGTGCCCAAATCAAAGATAATGGTGAAAACAGAAGGAGTAATATAGTCATACCTGGTCATTTTGAAACAGAAGGAGAATTATTTTTTTTAAATACTTAACAGGGTTTTCAAAATAACTGTCATTTAGAGATATTTAAAGTAATTTAGCTGGGAAATTAAAATAATTTCAAATTACCGATAAGCTGTACCATATTTCAATATATCACTGTTTAACATAAGTGGGTTCCACTTCCAAAAAAAAAAAAAAATGAAATTGCAAAATAAAAAATAAAGACCATTACCATCACAAATCACAAAAACTTGAAACTGCTGTAATAGTCCTCTTTTAAGTTTGCAGAAACACAAGATTTATCTCAAGGCAATTTTCTAGAGTTTCTTCCTTAATACCTGGTAGAATGAATAGCTTTATGTACCATACTCTCTGCATACTGTAAATATCAAATACTAATACATCCCCCTTTAGCATTTTTTGCCCATTTACATTATCAGTCCTCTTCCCTGTTACCTCTTCAGCTGAATGAATTTGACCACATGACAGAGTCTGGTGATTACAGAACTATGAGGGACTGCCATGGCTCAGTGGGTAGCATTTTAATCAGGTTGTGGGCTCGAATCTGCGCTGTGCTGCGGTTAGCTTTTCTTTTTCTTTTGAATGAGACTGTACAAATAGAGGCCCTGTGTCACAGTAGGTGTTGGCATGTTAAAGAACCCTCCCAGTTCAATGGCCATAAGTGATGAGCATTGGCAAAATTTGTTGCATTGGTCACATCTCCGTATAAGTGAAAGATTCTTGAGTGGGACGTTAAACAACAATGCAACAAACCAACCAATATAGCTATGGATTTTGAAGCGGAAAAAGGACTGAAAATTAGACATCGCTGCTTTAATTGTTGAGTTTCAAGCTCAAGCCTGTCTATCACTGATTGTAAGGGAATGTAAGTTTTATGACAAGATTCAGCTCTGTTAGGACAAACATTTGTAATGTTCTGGGATGACCAGAAGTTTTTACTGGTCTACAAACTTAAGGCACAAGTTCCACTGTTTATATAAATATAACCTAAATATTTTGACACCATAACCAACAAGTACAAAATCCCTTTCTATATCCATGTTGGCATTCAGTTACACGGTTTTCTAAAATAAATGTAATCTGTTCAGATGTGTTTATTTATCAAACTTAATGTTTTGCAACAGCCGCATGTTTTTCCTTCATAAATGCATGTTGTTTCAATAATCCCACTAATTCCACATGAACTACCACAACTTACATCACATAGCTAGTTTTGAATATTGCCATATGTTCCTAGATTGACTGAACTAAGTTTGTGTTTTGCATTAGCAAATTTAGGTTGACATACAGATGCAGTGCATCGTTTCTCGCTTTTGCCAAATTTTTCTGAGTGTGAATGCATCGGTGATGATCAATCTTTTATTCTGGCATTCTTAAATCGCTGTCAGATGCATTATTTGTACTGCAACACTAAGTACTTGCAGGATTTTTATTTGATAAGATGAATACATTTGTACTCTTTGCATACAGTTGAACTTGTTTAACTTCCCACTCAAGAATCCTTCGCTTATATGGAGATACAAATAATAGGTTGGTTGTATTGTTGATTTCATGCCCCATTCAAGAATCTTTCACTTACATGGAGACGGCACCAATGCCCATGAAGGACTTTTGATTTGGACTATGCTTGGCACCTCTGGCCATTGAGTAGTGAGGATTCTTTGGTGTGACACAGGAACCTCGGACTGCTTTGAAGCCAGCCAAGTCTGCAGCATTGATCTGAACCCACAAGGTTATGGTCAGGCAGTAAACATGCAAATTGTAGAGTATAATAGCCCTCCCAATGAATATGTGGTCCTATGATGAGTACTTTGAAGAATTGATCATAAGGTATTTATATATCAGTATACATGTGTATAGATTTATCAGTATACTGTAAATTAAGAGACAGGGGGAGTGAGCACTACAAAGAAGACCATTTTGGTGATATATTGATTCTTCAAGTACAAATGTTTCCTTTTCATAAATTAACATTTCTGTGAGTTTTAGAAGAAAAGCAATGTGTCCATGTTAATCTACATGTATATGCATGTTTGTGACCCACAAGTTGAAATATGGGGTATTTATTTTTCCTTGTAAGGAGGAGCAAGATAACACGGAAATAAGATTTACTTGAATAAATCTGAATTTACAGTTTGTGTTCATGAAAAAATAAGTAAATATGCTCTGGGTCACCTTACCTATTTTTATATGAAGACTGAACCTGGCAACAATGATTTATTTGAAAATAACTTCTTCAGAATTGATTCATTTAGTTCAAATCTCTTCACTTTTCTTTGATTTTTTTTTCAACATATGCATATGATCAATAATTTATAAAAACCAATTTGTTAATGTTTTTCGTATGCATTTTTAGTCATAAAAATAAACTTCTAGACACAAATTGAGAAGATGTTGAGAAATCCATAAGCAAATATCCATTATGCAAATATTTTACTTGGATAACTGAGATTTTTTAATACCCCTACCCTGTCATGTCTCTCTCTCTCTCCAATATTTTTCTCCAAATATGGAATTTATCAAAAGTTTACATTACAGTGGCATAAAACCATGAATAACCACATTGAAACTTAAATGATTATGCTACCCTTGACTTTCAATCTGGCCATCCAGAATGTTACAACCAAAACACAATAGTTTACCTCAACTTTCTTTTGTTTGTTTTTTGTTTTGTTTCATGCAACACTCAACAATATCACAGTCATATTGCAGGGCCAATTTTTATTGGTGGAGGAGAGATCCCAGGTACAAATGTACCCAAGAAGAGACCACCAGTCTCTTTCTCACATAATTGACTTAGGTTCTAGCGAGGCCCAATTCTGGGCTGCTAAGAGATGAGAGACTATCAAAATGATTTAATGTACAATGCTCTAACCATTTGGCGACAGAGGCCCCTTAACCCAACTGACCATCAGTGGGATGATTTGATGATCTGTGTGGGTGCAGTTTACAACAAGTTGTACATGTAGTTGTCACAAAGTAGCGACTCAAATTGCAGATGAACTGCTGAAATCTTTTGAATAAAAATGGGGGAGACTTCCCAAAGGCCGTATTCTTCAATTGTTAGAGAACATGCAAAGACGGGTGAGTGATGTGTTACAGGCTCCTAGTGGTCACAACAGATACTGATGTCATGCTGAATGTGGAAGATTTGTTCTTTAATTTGACCAAATTTGATATTTTCATGAATTTTAAAATCTGAACATCCAATGTTCAAAATTTCAGAATAATATTAAGCTAATTTCTGTATGTAAGTGATGTTGAAAATTTCAAGTACAAAGTCATTTATACTTTTTGTTTGCTATGTTACATTTTTCATATAAAGCAAAAGCAAAAGGAACTACACTCAAGCCTCATTAATCTAGGGACACTATTATTGCTTCACCTTTCACACAATATTTGCTAGGAACATATTTCTCATATTGCTGTTATTACAGATATGTTTCTTGTGTAGCGAATTGCAGCCAAACCTGTGTCAAGAAACCCTCCAAGGGAAGGTATAAATATGGTCACATATGACAGGTGGTCTCTTAGTTCAGGTGATTTATATAAAAAAGAACACTTTAGGATGCTTCCATTTACGTCACATAACACAGGTAGTCCTATATTTTACTGGATCACTAAGGAAGGTAAGACTAATTGGTTGGTGTATCATTATTTAACGCCTCACTGAAGTATATTTCACAAGTATGGAGACATCAATAAATGCTGGTGATGGACTACCATATTAGCCTAAGCTAGACACATAAGGCCATTGTACAGTGAGGCTTTTTTAACATGCCAACATAAATTATGATACAGGAAGGATAGTAAAAGTCAATTGTACCCTACCCAGACTCAAACCCACAACCTTATGATCTGAAGCCAAAAGCATATATACATGTAGTAGTACTCCTGAACCTTGATGGCTCTCTTTAAGAAATTAAACATGCATACCAAAGTAAAAATCCAAAAAAGATGGAAGAGCAAAAAAAAAAAGGAATACCAAAGGAAAAAGCCTAAAAAGATGGGGGAAAAACAAAGAAACAAAAATAAAAAAAAAAAAAAGGTAAAAAGACAGCAACAATAAAAAAAAAAAAAAGCCAGTAACAACCTTATTCAAATGTGAGATACCAGCAACTAAGTTGATAGCAGAATTCTTATCATTATATTCCCAGCATCTTAAGGGGTATCTGATATCTGTATTCCAACCTTGAGACTACACATGCTGACACAGGCTTCTGCTGTGACACAGTAGGTGTTGGCATAGCTAAAGAACTCTTATTGCCCATTGACTAAAAGTGGCATGCAAAGGCCAAATTCGTAGGCCTTAGGTTCATTGGCATTTATGGTATCCTTGACTTTGGTAAAATATCTACCAAGTTTTGGGGGATAGTTATCACTGGTGCACTCATAAAGAGGAATAATGAGCTTTAATTGCCAGTTGTAACTTAGAAAATTAAATTGTTCCCTCACAACTTATCATGTAAGGATCAATTAAAAGTCTCAGCTTGACATGTTAAGACCTGCATTTAATAATCCCTCTCTGATAAACTAGGGCACCTCCTTTTAAGGATGTTTGAAATATTTATTCCGATAAGATGAAAATATCATAATAACATATAGGCTACATGTATGATAACACTACATAAACCATACTGAGCTGCGAGTGTTGACAAGTACAGATCTAGAGATAGCCATTTATTATGTAATTCACACTTAATCCCCTCTCAGGTCTGCTGTCTCTCTATTTTTCTTTATTTCAGATAAGAAATACAATGAATAACTTACAAAGCATACAGTAGAACCTCCCAAACAACTCAGTACCAAAGCATACAGAAGAACCTCCCAAACAACTCAGTACCAAAGCATACAGAAGAACCTCCCAAACCACTCAGTACCAAAGCATACAGTAGAACCTCCCAAACCACTCAGTACCAAAGCATACAGTAGAACCTCCCGAACCACTCAGTAACAAAGCATACGGAAGAACCTCCCAAACCACTCGGTACCATAGCATACAGTAGAACCCCCCTCACAACTCAGTACCATAGCATACAGTAGAACCTCCCTAACAACTCAGTACCAAAGCATACAGAAGAACCTACCAAACCATTCAGTACCAAAGTATACAGTAGAACCTCCAAAACCACTCAGTACCAAAGTAAACAGTAGAACCTCCCAAACCACTCAGTAACAAAGCATACAGTAGAACCTCCCAAATCACTCAGTACCAAAGCATACAGTAGAACCTCCCAAACCACTCAGTACCAAAGCATACAGAAGAACCTCCCAAACCACTCAGTACCAAAGTATACAGTAGAACCTCCAAAACCACTCAGTACCAAAGTATACAGTAGAACCTCCCAAACCACTCAGT
>JACSZP010032892.1:0-13142 GCA_016161895.1 Pinna nobilis
ACGACGTTTTCTAATAAAACCTGAAGATGTATCATATCTTGCAATAAACCATTGATAGATTTTATTCTTATAAGAAAGTCAACTTTTATAGTACAGAAATCATTCTTATAAGAAAGTCAACTTTAATTTCACAGGGATCATTTATATCATCTAAAAATAACTTTCTCACGAGAGAAGGAACGTGATACAATCTTCCGATGTATCAATCTTTCGTCCACCTACAACTAAAGACAACATATTGCTTGGGGGTAATCGTTATCCATATAATTTTTCGAACAAAACTATTTCAAGCATCGCTGTAGCCATAAGTTCAGCTGCATATGGAAGTTTTATTGTTCATTGGGGATATGTTTGACATTTTGGTCCTTGTTGGAGTAAATCACTGTTGTGATTTATTCATTTATCCATCAATCTGTTCATTCATTCATTTTTTTTATTCCTTTGTCGTTTCTTTCATTTACGAATTTATCAATCTGAATATCAATCAACCTATCAGTGATTTTACATATTTATTCGTTTACATTTTTATTCATAAAAGATGTAATATAGATTTATATTTACTCATTTATTCATTTTTTATATACTGCTTATCTATCTATTCATTTATCTATCTATTTATTCATCTATTTATTTTTTTATATTTGAATTTATTTATTTATTTATTTATTTATTTATTTATTTATTTATTTATCTATTCATCAATTTACTTATCTATTCATTTCATTATGCATTTATTAATCATTGTAAGAGAGAGAGAGAGAGAGGGGTTGCTGTTTCAAACAGTATGGAATTAGTTGCACTTTGCATAGAAATTCAATAGCGATTCTCAAGTTCAGAAACCAAACTGAATAACCATGTACATATCGGTAGTTCACAATGACTGGCAATTTCTTCGTTTTATTTTTGTGACATATCACGGATTTCTCGACTTATAAACAATTAATTCTGTCAGATATATCTTTATAGCATACTGTTTTTTTCTACTAGCTTTGAAGACATGGTTAAATAAGTTAACACTTCTTTCCTTTTCGGAATACTTTCTTGTTCATGTGTAACATGATCAGCGCCGTACAACGGGGAGGGCAGACTAGGGTGTAATGGTTGTAGCTTACTATGCCTTTTGGCATCAAATCAAATCAATTATTAATAGATAGGCAAGTGATTAAGTGAAATATAGAAAAAATAACGGAAAACAGTGCCATTCATTTCGGGGGAAATCGAGAAATTCGAAGCACTTATCAACATCTAGAAAAGAGATCAAATTGTGTCAACTTATATTAATATTTCCTGTTGGCTATGATGCTGGCGTTCGGGGGTTCTTGATGTGCGTGAAAACAGAGATCTAGGAGAAATCCAAAATCCACCTTTTCGTGTTGGCAGCCACAATACCATCTCACATACTCCCGTCGAAGACTCAAGAATTATTTAGGAGCGAGTGCGCCGACCACAATGATACTTGGACAACGAGGAATAAAAAAAACTCTGATGCTAAAACAAATGAAATGTGTGGGGAAATTGTCATTCAAGACAAAGTGATTAGACATACCGTAACATTTGCCAATTGTTATACCTTTCCTTTTAGTTTTCTATACTCTCCTGTAGTGTAAAAATCAAACAATGCAGATGTTGACCTCATAAAAATGTTGAACGGTCAACATTTCAATGTTGACTGGTTTTGCGTGAAATGTTGCCTGCTTACATCACAGTTCATTAATATTCGGTATTCCTCACCATTACTCGTCCATTTCCACCATCAAGCTATTGCACTATCCCTATAGGAAGTATCATCCCATCTGCTTATATAAAAATAGTTGAAATCCTCAACAACAGAGACAGTATGAATACCAAGAATGTGACATTAAATTCTCGTGTTCACTTCTTTTTTTTCATATCATAAAATCTCGACGAATGATTAGTTTCATAAGATATAAAGAAGAGTGAACAACAAAAAACAAAGGTACATGTATAACAAAACATTCCGACCTCAGGCAACAGTTCGTTTGTTGTTGTTGTTGTTGTATTGTTGTTTAACATCCCACTCAAGAATATTTCACTCATATGGAATCGTCACCATGTGTCGGTGAAGGGCGACAAATTTTGCTCGGCACTACTGGCCGTAGAGCAGGGAGGGTTCTTAAACGTGCCAACACCTACTGTGACACGGGACCTCGGTTTTTACTGTCTCGTCCGAAAGACAGGGACGGCAAACCGCGGAGCGCGGATTCGAACCCCAGACCCTTCGATTCGAAGTCGAACATGCTAACCAATCGGCCACGGATATCCAAAACAGTTATGGTACAATATAACACATGTTGACCTCCCACCCAGTCAATAAATGTATAATGTTGGGAGTAATAGCAATTTCTGATATCCTTATGAAAACAGCTTATTAGTGAGGAGTTTTCATTCCTATACAACATGTTCACATTTTAGATACGATATGGGGCGGCTACGATATACAAATATCGTATGCAAAATGAAAAAGAACATTTTGAATCAAATTCGGATAATTTGCGATATGAAAGGAATATGGCAAAAAAGGAATGTTGAGTTGATTCTTTGGGATTTTAAAATTTCCTTTGAATATATTGTATTTACGTATGTTTGAGACGCACATAATCCTGAATAGAATACGTATACTTGTTCATTGATAGACATAAAACCTCGGCAATATCAAAATCCTGGTTTGAGATATAATCTAGATTTTTCTCTTTTTGATTCAGAAGCCTCTAAATGGAATTTGCTTTATGAATAATGTAATAGGTATGCCACTGATGGTGCGCAATCTATTCCCATCGCAGTTCCGATAGTTTACTGAAAGAAAATCTAAAACGATTCAGTAAACAAAACACGCAAACAATCTGTAAAAGGGGGCTCGTGCTTTAGCATCTCATCCGAATTCGAGCTCAGGGTCTTTCATCTTACAACTTATTAGTAAAACAATTATTTTGAAAACCCGGTCAATCTGAAAAGAAAAGTAACCGCCTTTAAGGTTGAATATATTCTGGTTCGACTGTAGCACGGAAAAATAAATTTATGATATAGTATTAAAATTATTGCGCATAATTATATAATCACGAAATACACCTGGTTCAACTGACTCATGCTTGAGTTCTCTGTTATATTGCGGTCAACTTCTCACTGCCTTCATAGTTGAATGATTCTTCATCCTGCAGTGCAATGTTCTTACACTGAACATACATGAAACATTTCTGAAAAATAAATGAGATTCGATATGCATATCTGCACTTCTGTCTTACACAATGCCATGCAATTTTGCACAAAGTTCAGTACGGGTCAAGTCGGCTCGACAACCTAGCTTACAAGCTCAAAATTTCCTTTTTTAAAGATAAACCATCGCTGTTCTTTGGGTGTAAAATCTTAAAAAGATTCTAAAAATTCGACAATTTCCATGAAGGTTCAAACGTATCTGAAAATTGTTTATATATATTTCAAGAAACTCGTTACGATGCTACAACACCGATAAATATTTTAACCACCACCACTACTACTTGTACTAATATCAATTAATGCAATTCCGATTACTACCAGAGGCCACTGTGTCATAGGGGTTACCTCGTTTGCCTTCTAATCAAGAGGTCCGGGGTTCGAGTCTAAGGCAGTAAAAACCGTTTCGTATCACAGACGGTGTTGGCACGTTAAAGAACCCTCGCTACTCTACGACCTTAATTGCCAATCATAGGTTAAATTATCGCTCTTCACCGGCACGGGATGACGTTTCCTTTTCAACTTCTGCAACTACTACTACTACTTCTACTACTAATCTTTATTATATATATATATCATCAAACAACACAAAGTAAAGAATAACCATATCTGTATTAATTTGAATTACACAGATTGTATCGCCGACATATACTCGATAAATAGCGAAGCATAAAAAGATATGCAATTAATTGATAGCAAGTTAATTCGAGACCCCATTAGTAAAACATTCTTCGTTTCTTGAAAGGCATCTGTTTCGTTGTAAACTGCAAATGCAAATAGAAGTTGTAGACTGCTCCTTTACTCCGCAGAACAGATACAGAAGCCTTGAACCCCTCCGGGTTGGTATCCATACACAAAATATTCATGTCTACAGTAAACATACTGCAGCTGTCTAATTGCACAAGGGGCCCTGTTCCACATCACCTGTAGTTATAATTTTTTAAGTACTCTATCCCAGTTTTCGCTTTTTCAAACAGTCGCCAGACCTCGAAACAATCGGAAGCTAGCGATGCATCGCACGTGAAACATTAAGCTCATCATTAGTATTACAGCATGACATGTTTGTAAGTGCTGGTGACCTTGGAAGATGTAAAATTGACATTAAATATTAAACTGTAGAATATATGAGACTATAGTGATGTTTTAGTTAATGTTAGGTACCTTATCTGTATCTGATGTTTGCCTACACATGTGGAGAACTATTGTCAGATAGAATTAATGAAAGACTGACTAGAACGCTTAAAACAAGTTTGATGGATTCTCTTAACAGGTGAATATGCTCGTGATATATCAATATATGAAGCCAAAGTAAAAATAAAAAGGCGTGATCATAAATTGGTAAGTCATAATTCGGGGTGACCAAAGAAACTGAATAAGCAATTACCTGTTTTCTGTAATTTTAAGATAATCATTAACGGTAAGGACGAGGATTTTTGTCAAATTTCAGGGTTAACGAAAATGAATGTCTTGTTCATGTTTTGTTCAAGTTGTTAGATTTTGTAGATCCAGCATAAATTTGAATTCGAACACCAAACCGCTATGATCAGAAGTCGAATAAGCTAGCAAATTAGCCAATGTGGCTCCATTAAGAAGTGTATGTATTAGTGAATCAGTGTCGAGCAAAATGAATGAGAGCGACAAAGAAATGAAATCACTGAACATGTGTCTTTTCTAATTGTGATTATTTGACATAAGGGAATGGGGGATCAAATCAAATTTTCATATACTGTAAATCCAGAAATTTTCGCGGAACTTTTTTTTGGCGAATCGGTAGCCATGCAATTATTCGCGACGCTATATCTTCGCGTGGTCGCTTGTTAAGTATTCTAAGTTTATGTTGTATTGAGCATTTTATTTCGGGTTTGTATATTAAGCGAGACTTTTATTTTCGCGAGTAAGTTCTCTCGCGTAATAACGCCAAAATAAAATACTCGCGAATAAAACCGGATTTACAGTAATGAATATTGGATCGATCGTTTTTGTTCAACATCAAGGTTATTATATGTACATGCAATTGACAGATAAAGTAGAACATAATATAATTCTGTCTCATGATTAAGAATTTATTGCAAGCTCTCTGGTATGGAATACTCATGTTGAATTCCGTTATAAAAACTGATGCCATTATCACGTTATATATTGGATATTCAAGAAGCAACTTGGATAGAAGGTATCCAGTTTCATTTGTTTCTAATTGTCAATAACATGTATTCGTAAATCATACCATAAACATGTACATCAATGGTACCTACCTATGGTAAAAAATAATATTCAATTTAAATTATAATATCAATGCTATGATATATCAGTCGACCCAGTTCCCACATAGTGTCAATTTGGTCATAGATACCCAAATTATCTACCACACTACAAAAGGACATATGTATAAAATGTGCGATAATTGAATTGGCAGTGATATCCTACATCGTTGTAAAATGTGTAGTGTCCATCACCTTTAAGTTGCATTGTGAGTTATGCAACAAATATTGCCTAGTTATGTGGCCTAGTTAATGTTTGTCGACAGAGCGACATTTAACTTAAAAGGTAAGTTGGTTAGTTGTTTTATAGTTTAACTTTCCACTCAAAAACTTTTATTTTTATGGAGACGTCAGCATGCGCCGATGAAGGCCGACAAAATTAGCTTTTGCTAGACACAAATGTAATTTACGAGGTATACCAAAATTTGCGACACGGCCTGAAAGCATATTCCATATTCAACATTAATCAAACGGAGGTCAATGTAAAACCAGGAACGTCAAACAGGGTGAGAACCAAAGGAAATCGAATAAAAAGATCGAAACTGAATCCCAAAAGGAGTGAGACCATGTGAACTAAATTTTGCCATATGAAAAATTTACTTTTGATCAGTTTTTCAGGAAGATGGCACCTTGTCTGTCGATTTGTCATCTGTAGATGCAAAAAAACTGGGAGTTGTATAAGAGGGACGAAGTAGTAGAAGTCTACAGGTACGAGTATTGTATTAAGTATACAGAATAAAATATCCATATTTATTTTATCTCCAAAATAAAATGTCCACATTTTTCATATTTTTTTTCCGGATGTTTAAAGCTACTTTTGTGTCAAAGGGAACATTGCAAAGAGAGTTTGACTGATTGTAAGGCGACATTATGAGTACGGTGTCTATAAAGGGTGTGGATATTAAGAGTTCTTGCATGTAGGCTAGATTTCCGGCGTTATGTTGATAACGCTTTTAATCAAAGGTAATGACGTCAATCAAACATACGTTTGATTAATACTTAATTAAATTTATACCGAAAACATAAATAATGCAAGTGACAATACTGAGCTAGCTTTTCCTAAAAAAAAACTCTAAAATATTGCATTAAATTCAAATTCTTGTATTCTTCTTTAGATTGTTACAGGGTGAAATTAAGCATCTTGAAATATGTAAAATTTAAACAATGAAGCTTTGAAATAAATAAATGAACTTATTTCGATATTCAGAATTTTTATCGACAATTTGTGTCTCATTTCTTACTTACCATTTGCAATTAATTTTCTGATCTTTTTATATTCGTATGAAACTGTGCTCAAAGAATACATAACTCGCATGAATCTAAGATGGCCTTATCCCGTTAGTCTAAATTTTCTCTCGCGGTAAAAATCATTAATTGCAAATGCATTTACTGGCGAAAGTATTTTTCGCACGCAATATTTATCCAAATATTATCTTTAAAAATATAACATTGGTATTTCCATGCATACCGTGGAAGATATTGCCTCGGCAATAAATGTCAATCTATGGGATCGCCAAAATAAAATTCCGCAAAAACAGTACTCAATCGACGTATATAGCCTGAGAAGATTTTTCACCTCTACTTTAACCAAAATGATCTGAAAATGCTGTCATGTTTTCTGCCCATCGCTTCACGAACTACATTTGTATCAGCAGTAATTAATTGACAGTGATAGAGCATCCCTTTAACAATTGCTTTATTATATCAATTGTGAACGTCGAATTGATTCGCCCAATATCTGCTTATTTCTCTCACTCACTGTGTAACACCGTTTTATACACATCTTCAATAACACGATGATATTTAGCTGGTAAGGTAATATACGAGGATTCAATGGCCGACGAGGCTTGTGTAGATTACTAGATTACATAAAATGTTTAAGGATGCGTAACTTTGACTATACTCCGACCTTATACGACTATTTCGCAATTGGGGGGGGGGGGGGGTCTTTTTTAACTGTAACATCGGAAGGATAGATTAACCCTGTCATAACCGCCTAAGATGGAAGCTTCGATCTTACTACTAGTATCCGAAGGCGAGTATTCTTCATCAGACAATCGGCAGCTTAGAGTGTTTTTTTTTTTTACTATTCATACACATTTGTCAAACTATTTAGGTTAAAAAGAGAATGGACCGTGCCTCCGGGGTAAAAGGATCGTCTGGAGGCCCAAGGTGGATGCTTCGAATTCCAACGCTTGCAGATAAGAAATCTCGTTCCCTTTGTATTGGACAAATTAAGTTCCTCTTAGTGATAAGTATAGTACCCTAACATGCATGGCTCCATAGGATAAAATCTAGTGTAGATATACTAATTTATATCTGTCTGTCTAAGCTTGGCGCCATGACAACAATAATGTTGAATGTTATGTAACACTTTAAATTGGTAGCAAGAGTAAAATAAAATCCTCATTTCTAGAATAATGTTCTTTCTTGATATAAAACAGATATAAAAACAAAAACTAATTTGAATTTTTATGTCATAATCTTTTACGATATCACCATAGATATATACTGTGAGATATTTCAGAAAAAATGAAAAAAAAATACAAAACATAAGTATGTGCTTCTAAGGACAATACCAAATATGTATAGATAACCAATCGAAATTATACCTATATCAAAATGGTATGCCCGTAAGTTTTTAATCACACTTGCTTTAAAAAACCGAAAACATTACAAACAAAACGTATAAACTATTTAGCTGAACATGAATGCACAGTATGAAATTTAAAATCTGTTATTATTTTGTCATAGGGTGAGACATAAAAGCTAGAAGATGATTTATTAACACGTAACAGTTTCCCCTTTTACATGGTAACTAAATCGAATTGTTCCGTGAATCGTGCTTAGAATTAATGAAATGCTTCTCTTTATTTGTTTACGGTCTTTATACAAGGAATGTCACATACAATCAACACAGTTATAGTTGAAGATTATTGTGAGGACCAGTGACGTATGTACAACCTGACGAGAACGTAATTTCCTGCGTCATAGAGGTCAGGCAAAGCCGCTCCTGCAATAGAAAATATACTTTGATTCTAGATTGTTACTCTATTGGCTAACACACTCCCTGCTTTGGGCTAGTGGGCAGTAGGAAATCAAAAGGCCGTGTTATTAGCAGTACCTTGTTTCCCTTTAATAACATCCTTACGTAATGTAAAAATAGTCAACCGTATGCCATTCATAACATATCAATATGCTTTATGGAGGAAGTACCGTACTCTTATGTAATTTTTCTGAAAGGACATTGTACTGTAATGATAATTTTGTGGGTGGAAACACGAATGCGATTTTATTAATCCACCTAAGTTTTTTTCAGGAGTTGGAACTGTAACGAACTTTTGAAATTTAAGCTTAATATATACCTTGACCTTTTGCTGATCATATCGTTACGAAACAATGAGGTACTCTTCTGCGTAAATCATTCAACTTTAACAAAGCAATATGTAGAGTGCAGTAAGTCTTTATGTTTCCTCCGCTGTAACAAAAATTAACTGCTTCTAAAGGAACAATTATAGCACGATATATGAGAATTTTGGCTCAAATGATGTTCTTTTGCCAATACGAGATTTGTTCTTATATCATAGCCATTGCCCTCTTTAACACAAAATTTAAGTTTTACCTGTCTTTATGTTGGTTGCCAAATGGTGTGCAGTATTCCGGTTTTGTTTCACGTGGAAGTAATTTTTCTGAATATTACGTACTGCTGCATTCGGTTACAAAATCTCATAGTGGGTCACATATATGGGAAGGAAACTCTTCATCTTCGGGGGATCAAGAGAATAATCAAACTATGACCCAATTTTGATTTTAGGAATGCAACCGTAAAAAAATCAATAATTCTTCTCATTATTCATCAGTCCTCTCGCCGGAGCAGAAAGAAAGGTGAATATCTTATACGACAAATGTACCACTATCTTTGAAACCGTGAAATTGCACACGTGCATACATCTCACACCTTCTTTACTTCGATCTATATTTGGCTCATCTCAAGATGAAATGCAAATATCTGCACATTTCCCATTATATTCATGTCGTATTAAGTGATTATCTTTGATACGGCTTATATTCATTTCATGCACAGGTGCTGTCTTAAGAGTGTTGTCTAATTAATTGTGCAAAGAGCTGTAAATTTTATGTACAGCGTATTACAAGCATATTGTATTTTTCGATAAACTATTATCGTTTTGACTTTAAAAATTATACATTTATGTAAATTGAGTAATGGATCTGCATTAACGTCATCCCTGTGCTCTTCTTTCTGCTTTCTTTGAACCCCCCCCCCCTTCCTCCCGGACAACTTATCCTTTACTTACGGGATATGTAATTGTCTATCCATGTTGAGTTCGTTTTTATTCAAGACTTGTCATAAAGATATTTTTTCTCAAACAATATAGGTTAGGAAAAAAAATTCAAGTTTTTTTTGGCATTTACAAGCTTTTTGGAAGGACGAGTTTCAGATCTCTTTTCAAGGGGAGGGTTTGAGCGTGTTGAAAACTAGGATAACTAAGTGAAAATAGGTACTTAAAAACAACAACAACAACAACAACAATATTCGCGATTTCTCATTGGGCACAGTTGGAACCGTGTTCTGTTCCGCACAATATCTATCCACTGATTGTGGCCTAAACAAGCAGGCAATCAAACAAACAAATCTTTGCGTTTTATTGTTAAGTATAAATGAAAGTGATTTCTTCTTTTAACAAACATAGTGTATACAAGTGTTTCCCCTCATTGGTTCAATCATTTGTGCCGATGAGTAAATAAAAGGTGGAGGTTTATCGTTCACGTCTGGGTCGTGTTAGGATGTACATTTTCCTAAATATTCTCTGGCAAAAAATTAATGTTGTTTCACTCTTTATTATTCATTATTTGTATCAGACAGAAACTATCCATTTTACATGATAAGTGCATGAAAAAACAATTCAGTTTAACCTGTTAACAATTTGTTCTAAGTATGGAAAAACCACCAATAAATAGAACACATCATGTAATTTATCCTTTCTTAATTTGGTTGGTTTTTTTGTTTTGTTTTGTTTGTTTTTTTGTTAACTTTGAATTCAGGAAAGAAACTAACTTTCTGCTTTGTCTGTCATTTAGATTCAATTTGCTTCATTTGAATCTTCTATTATTAGAAGTGATGATTTTTCGATCGACGTTTTGCATGGAATTTCCTGAATCCTTTTACATCAAAAATTGTCGAAGCGTTTGATACTCTTGGGATCGATCGATCACAAGGCCATGAATTGACGTTTATTTCTCCTGATAACAATTTCATTTATTTCATTCAAACATTATTTCTCTTCCTATATGAATTTGATTAAAATCAAATTCCAAGGAAAAAAAAAACATTGTTATGAATCGTATTTATTGACGGAAAAATGACGTCACCGATGCAAGGAAAGGCAGTTTTTGAATATAAATTCATCCCAAATTAATCAGCATATCCTTCCTTAATGTACATTTTGATGGTGACCTAGTTATGAGTAGTCGCCTCGTTTGCGGAAATTCCAACATTTGAAACCCTGCAGCATGAAGGTATGAATATAGTTACTAACTGTTCACTCGACGTTTATAATGATGATGTGTGTTAGTTTCAAAATGGAACCTTTCAATTTAAGACCAGGAACAATAGCAATTGATCTAATTCATGTACAACGTAATACTCCTTCATGGGTTATGAGGGAATAGTATCCACAATGGCAATGGAACGTAACACTATGTAATTTCCCGCCAAAATTACGTTTCCTCGGAAAATAGTCATCTAGCGTCATTCCATCACTTAAAGAAACAGTAGTTCGCACACAAGTCATCGGGTTTCACTTAGTACATGAATTTGGTCCGGTGGTGGGTTACTACGGATCTAATTATCTGCTTCTGCTCATTGACACTAAATGCCGAAAAAAGACAAAAGTTTGAAGATTTCCATCAGCAATTTGGTTACATTTCAATGTGAGTGGTATAATCCTCAATGTGAGTGGGACACTTATCAACATTTCAAAAATAATAAAAGCAAACTTAAAATCTAAGTTTGATTTTTTTTTCAATGTTTCAATACAATAACATTGCATTCATGAAGATAACAATATGATTCGGAACAAATCAAATAACTTATATAAATCTGTCCAATGTAATCTTGCATTTTACCAAATGTAATTTTCAAGAAATCATAATGTCTCTGTTGGCAAAGTTTTTCGCGCACTTTTGTAAGAATACTCAGGAAGCAAATTGTACTTTACACGAAGGTAGGTGGTAGGTGGGTTGTTTTGAAGAAGGGAATTCAATTAGAATGTCTCTTTTTTTACTTGTTCTTATCGGAATTAATATTGATGGTGTGACACTGAAAACAACAAATTCAGCAAAGTTTTCGCTTATTGATATGATTTAACAGACCCCTGATAGAGAAATGTCAAATGTTTGAAAATCATTATATACATAAGCTATTCTTTATTCCACAAAAATGTTCATGAATTGATTTCAATTTTAAATGGTGACACGTGGTTGATGATATGCAAGTAAGATGCGAGGAAAATACTACGCAACTGTCATACGAGAAGAGTACCTCGGGTATCTACAAGACTACACGTATCCTTCAATTTCAGAAATATACATAGTTTTTGTAACTCACCTTTTTCTTTCGTCGTTGTTATTGCATTGTTGTTTAACATCCAAGTCAAGAATATTTCACTCATGTGTTTTTACTGTCTCGTTCGAAAGACAGGGACGGCCAGCCGCAGAGTGTCTCCGCGCGGCTTCGAACCCGGACATGGTGGTTCCTCTTTTTCTGTCATACTGAATTAAATTTATTGCTGGTAAGACCATTCGCTTACGTCACAAGACCATTGGGTTGTGGGTTCGAGCCTTGATGGATGGTACAGTAAAAACCTATTTATCGCGTAACAATAGGTGTAGTGTCGTTACGTTTTATGAATTAATATCTTATTGTGTAATTTTGCCAGTCAGACTTGCACTCCTTTTTTTGTTTTGTTTTTTTTTTTGTTGTTGTTTTTGTTTGGGGGGGGGGGTAATCAGTGATTACGCCATTTTAAACATTATCAAAATGCTGCAGGATAGTTGCCAATACTATTAAACTGATCGTTTGCACAAAGGATTCTCGACTGTCAATGATTATTTTTATACCTTTAAGGGTAGGAATTTAACAAAATGATCTACAATTGGCATGGCCGTTCTATCTTCCGGTTTAATGGCGTGAACACATGAGTCAAGACTGGCTCTCACAGAAGTCTCATTTATGCAAGACGTATGGTTACATGTATATAAAAGGTATAAGGTCGTAAAAAGTAATGCAGTGTATAAATCAAAGCTAGATCCATTTTCGTGCGCAGGTTTGTACATCGATTAGTTTGTATATGACTGTTAATTTCAGGGCACCTGGCCCCACTCTTTTCGAGATTGGATATTTTTTTCATCGTGAAACCGTTATTGTTCTTAACTCAATATAGCATATGACTTGCATTTTCATTTTCGTCTTACCTTTTTTCGTTAACATTACTTTACTTAGCTTGTATGTATAGGACTATGGGACTTTGTGACAAATCTAAAATTAATTCTCTAAAAATTTGAACTGACATCATTGTTTTAGTTTACAAATGGTTTTACAATGACTTTCAAAATGTGTAAATCCAATGTATGTCT
>JACSZP010032915.1:0-11627 GCA_016161895.1 Pinna nobilis
ATATATTCGAACCGGGATGTAAAGGTTACGAAGGGAATGCGTTATCTTTCAAATAAGCAGGGTTTTCAAAATAACCTGGTTTAACTTGTAACCAAGTCATCTAGCTTGGGAATGAACATCTTTTCAAATTAAGCGGATTTCAATATATCAGGTTTCAATATAAGTAGGCTCCACAATATATATATAACCAGTACAATCAACAACTTGCATTCTTCTTAAGGACATTCATTTTTTATATTTTGTATAAAAGTAGTTTCAAAAGCAATAAGAAATTTTTTTGATATAAAGAGAAAGTGTAACGTCAAATTTCCCATTAAATTTCGATCAAAAATTACAACCTGACTGAAATTTCACATCAAGAATTTTTTGAATATTTCACAAAACTTTATGACATTTAGGAAATTCGACGTTCTTATATAAATCAACAAATTATATGGCCTGACAAACTTTATTTCCTTTGGAAAATGAGTATATTTTTCTGTGTGAAATGTGTTTTTGAGATTCTGGGGATCACAGCCGCGGAGAAAGGCCATCGTTGTGGTATACAAGAAGCTGAGCAGTTACGGAAGTGATTAATTAATGCTTTTAAAGAGCTCTTAATCATTTTGGCAGTCGAATGCGAGTCTTTCAAATTAATGGCAAAAACACGCGGCAAAAACTGGCATAACTCTTTCAAAGTCCAATAAAGCAGAGGAACAAACGTAGCAACAATTTGATTGCAGTAGCAGCTGCCGCTGAAAAACATCACATCAAACCTACAACTCCTCCACGTCTGAAAGGCTATTTACATTCATATACCGCGAACTAAGTGTTTAGGAGGATTGGGGTTGAGTCAGAATAGTAAAAGTCCTTTTATGTCCGGCACAAAACATTTTTTTTCTTCTCCAACTTGCTATATTACCGACACAAATTACATTGTAATGCCAAAGAATCTCTTATTGTACCTTCACTTTATTCGCAAGACAAAATAATGACGGACTAGGTTGCTTTAAAGAGAATCATTATTTTGATTATATATTTGATTGGTATTTTCGTCAAGGATTTTGTTAAGTAAGGTATTCGGAAAATCTCGTTCCTTTGGGTACAAAGAAAAAGAAATCATCAGAGGAGTTATCGGCTTTCTACGTCATTCGCTGTTACATAGTTACACACACTTCTGTGCGATTCGATGTTCGTCATAAAACGAGTATTTGCACCATCGCATCAGTAACCATCTCAGAAATTCTTTTTAATATCCTCTTTTATATGCTAAACAATGTCTTGCTCAACATGCTGATGTGTCTTAAGATCTTGTAGCTTTGAACAAAAGCAAACACGGCAAATCCTTAAAAAAAACTCACACAAACACTAAAACAGAACATACTTAATTCTTACTACAACAAGCAGAGCAATGAGCTAAGCGGTACCTAAATCTAATGACTTGCAAATTAGACAGAGACTATAAGGGCTTTACTACGACCAAATTACCTTCGGGTTTCTTCACTTTTACGAAAACACGAAAAATCGGTTAGGGAGTACATGGGCACATCATCCTATAGCCATTGTTTGTAATCATTGTTCTAATACATTTTCAATTTTCTTTCATAATTACCTTGAGAATTAAAAGAAGCGAATGAATATTGTTTTTTTTTTCTGTCTGTTTTTATGAAACCCTAACTAGTCAAATTAAAGCAACTGCGAGTTATATTCATGCTCCAAATTTTCAGCAATATACCATATATATTGTTTACAATATGCGATTAAAACGGAACACGGCCTGGAATTTCAAGTTTTACATTCTCTTTTTACAGGTGATGAAACGTTTTCAAAGAAACAAGTAAAGCTGACAACGAGCACATTTCCATGCAACAAATAAAGGAAGTCCGTCCGGAAAAGATACACACCGAAAAAAGAATGCCTCAACCAGGAATTTCAATCAAATGAAAGTTTGATGGAAATTTCAAGTGCAATCGATAAGACATGTTATTATTTGAGTATAGTAGTATTTATATAAGGTTTTGAAATATATACAAGTTCTTAACGGCCATGAGATGACAGGATAAGAAAGACTGTACAAGGGATTATCGCTATATAATAAAGTCGTAGAATTGGTGTTAAATATATTACTTAAGCGATTAGACACCTGCCGTCTTGTAACAACTCACTGGACGATAATATTTAACTGGTACACGAAAACAGGATATTTGTACTTAAGTCTATAAATTAAGATGAGCTGTCACTGCGAGCACGTGACTTTTGCCGGTTACCTACCGGTGAATTTTATCAGAAAAAGAATATAATGTTACGAATTTTTCTAAAACTGTGTTCGACTTGACTCCGTCCCGAGGTACTTGTATGTAAATGTTCCGATTGACTTCAGAAAAGAGGTTTGTTATGCTAGAAAATTGTACATGTCGATGACAAACATAAACAACCAATCCCTAAACCTCTGAATATTTGGAACCAACTGGATCACGTGATTAGGTCAGCCGCCGCAACACAGACTTTTCAGACAGATGTGTCATCGTTGACGTCAACAATGAAATCTTTATCTGTTCCTACTCACACAAAAGTCATCCATCATTATTCAAAATCCATTGTTCATAAGAACTGTGTCACGAATCCTTTTTTACCCGTCATTTTACATGGACCACAATCTGACATTTAGATTGATGTTGAAATTATTTTTATGCTATATGTTTTATATTTATACTTTTATACATAGCCCATGTTTGAGCGTGATTTACCTGGACCAGCGTGTTAAATAAAATGATATATAATATACTAACTATTTTTTTGTCTATCTCGATTATCCACTTTAAGTTTTGATAAACGTTTAAATTGTGTTGCAAATTGTAAAAGTGGTCGCCATTTAGACTGAATAGGACAGGTTACATATACATTAAGACTTCGATAAATCGATATTCAAGGGACCATTTGAAAAAGTTTGAGATATTCGGGACTTCGACTCATAAATGTGTTGTGTTTCTTGATTCTGTCACGATGTTTTTACGGTGACATGCAATGGCTCCACCTGTCCTAGCATGAACACATTATAATAAGAACATCTGCAGGCTAACCAGTCAGCAACACAATAATTAGCAAAACAGTAGTGAACATAACAATGTGTTGAACTATCCTACAGGTGAATTTTAAGTTCGACTTATTTATGATGATTTTCATTGTTTTTATTGCGATAGGACCAAAGATTTATTCGAAACAACAAGGAATTCGACTCATAAAACTTCGGAGTCAAGGATAGTAATTTACTAAGATCATATAAGAGACCGCTATCTCGGGACTTTGTGAAAAGTTCGACTGAGCGAGAAAACTGAGCCATTCAAGTTCGACTCATCGAAGTTTTACTGTATATATGACGAGAGGTATATCTGTAGACTGAATGACAGATTTGGTGATTATACGCTAAGACGAGTACTTTATGATTTATATTGTGGTTTTACTTTTGGTTTTAAAGAACGTCTCATCAAATAAAAACCTTTTAATTTTTATGTATAAGTTACCAAATGCCTGTAAAAAGCTTCAAAATTTCCGCCCACGCTTGTCACATAGGGTCAACGAAAAAAAAGAGAGATCTTGAACCCGCCCACACCAACTGTAACCTCATTTTCGTCTTATCTACGATGTATTCCGATTAATGATTCATGTAGGTTTACCTCTTGACGATTTCAAATCGAGGCAATCGTTGCAACATAAGAATGGCATGCAGCACCATGCAAAAATGAATGAAATTTTCATCAGACCTATCTTGAATGTACATAGTCACAGACTTGAGTATGGATTACCAATGTGACAACCTCAAATTGTTTATTACACCAGTCTCAGTGAAATTTGAACCTCTATATTATTCTCTTCTTTGTCTAGCGGTATGAGGATCTAATGTAACCCGTATGGGAGGTCAAGTCCTACAACCTTACTCGGGACTCATCCTGTCTACATTGATAACTGTACTTTCAATATCTTTAGCTCAAAATTTGATTCATCATTGGCAGAGGTAATAAGACATGACCGCTCATTGGAATTTCATAAGTTAATTAAGACATTAAAGAAAAGATGCACATTAGAGACCAAATTTTAATTAGATTGGAATAATAGGTAAATTGACTATGTCTGTAGAAGATAATGTACTAGTCATCAATCGTAAATGTTTAGCGGTTAGCGCAGTGGCTGCTCACCAATGCGACCTGTGATCGATCCCCAAAGCTGCCTAGGTAGTATTTGAGGTGGTATAGTGGTCACCAACTCCGATACGTGGGGGCTCCTCCGGATTCTCCGCTTTCCTCCCACAGCAAGGAACCCCGCACACCGACATCAGGGCCTCCGAGAGACAGAACTTGCTAGTTAATCGTTATAAAATAAATATATTTTGAACTTTTTACTGATCCAGTTCACGTCGGATCAATTGGTACGAACGGACTTTATGCCATTTGTACAAGTACGCGATGAAATGGTATCATTCACGCCAGAATTTATCTCCTTATAGGGTAATGTATGTAAATGATCACGATTTAAATTTGGAGATTATTTTCTGCACAAATTTCTGTGGGGCACATAATATAGATGACTTTTAAAATATATACTCTTGGAGCAGCCGAATCATACATCCCAGATCCAACATCGAAAGTGATTTGGTCATTTGCAAAGCCAAGACAAACTTAAGGATCTGCAGCAAATGAGTCTAATCTGTAACTCATAATTTATACAATGATTATAAAACTTTATTGGGCACATTATTAGTACCAATTTTAACCGGAAAATTAAACTGTCTAGATTTTATTTTGTGAATCAATCTCAGCTTAGAATATTCAGAATCTTCAGTGGGATGTTACGAAACGACAACAATACAACAGCCAAGGATCTTCAGCGAGTTCCTTGTTGTTGTTATACTATTACTAACTCTTGGATAAAAATGAAAACATTAAATTCCCGTAAAAAACTGGTTACACTACCTGGGAAAAGTTGAATTCATACATGAATAAACACACTGCTGCTTCTTATTGAAGGAATATGCATGTAATTCTTGTATACTTTGAAACATGGCTGTATGTGGTTGTCCCAGTTTCAATTTACAGTCCAGGAAATAACTTGCCACTAGAAAACGCGTATTTTCATTCTAACGATTTAACTATTTCATCTCTAACTGACGTAGGTATCTGATGAACATTAGCATCCATAACATGAAAATAAATCATTGTTTGAAGATTATTTCAAACTTGATACATTTAGTGGCGCCCCTTCAAGTGGCGAACATCACAACTACTATGTCAAGTTAATGCTATACTAAAGGTGTACCATTTTAATTATAAAGTCAAAATAGATGTCTATGAACTCCTCGATTTTTGTAAGAATTATTCAGCTGAGAAAGTTCAATGTCAGTTTATTTCTATTTTTTTAAAAAAATCAAACCAACACAAACGGTAGTCTGAATAAGCAGTACGTAATGAAGTACCGGTAGTAAGCACGTGCATGAACACATTTGTGATATCACAAACAAAAACTTAATTCCATACAATAGAAATTAGAAATAAAAGGAAAATCTTGTTTTTGAATCCTTGTCTTAATTGCTTTTCATAAGTTACTTTTCATAAAGTTATGAAATCAAGACGTTTGGTCAAGATAAAAAGAAATGACAAAATCTGGTCATTGGATCAAATGCTACTTTTACCCCTACTCTCACTTACAACGCTGGCACTGACTCCTTCCGGACACCTGGTCCCATCACATTAGGGATTTGAAGTTGTTTTCCAATTTGAGACCGTCATTATTCAAGACATGTCATATTTTAGGACTCACATTTTCAAATATCTTTCGGTACTTCTTCAATTTTACCTACAGTGTAAGCGGAATCGAACGGATCCATATTTACTATGTTTGCTAGAACCGAGAGACGTTGTAATGCAACCAGTATAATAGGATTTTGCTACATAGAAAAAACGCATTTTTGCGAAAAATAAAGATAATACATACATTTCAACAATTTCGAAACTTGCTAGAATTGTGAAACTTTATACAATTTCACCATACTTTCTGTACAGGTATTTCGCCTAGATTTTTATCGACACCATACTAAAACCACAGTTTTCAATTTGGACATCCAACATTACTCATATCGGTTGGTTTATTTGATTAAAGAATTTCATTGTTTCACCAATCTCCTAAAGTCTTCATATATTTGCGAAGTTTCGGGTATTGTTAACTATGACTGAGAAACGTCATACCAAAGTCAAAATTCTGTGTTCTAGCATCGAGAAATGCTGAATCTGCATGTTCTACACAGACCAACGCCAAATATACTACGTATGAGTAAAATTGCGCATATTCATGGAAATAGTTTATGAAAATCTATCTATCTATCTATCAATCTATCTATCTATCTATCTATCTATCTATCTATCTACTGTAAATCAAGAAATTTTCGCGAAGCTTTATTTTAGCGAATCGATGATCATATAATTATTCGCAATACTAAATTTTCGCGAGCGTGCATTTAAGTTAAATGTTTGTGTTGTTTGATGCATGTTAATATCAGGTCAGTATATTAAGGGAGAATTTTATTTTGGCGAGTAAGCGCTCTCGCGTAATTACGCGAAAATAAAATTCTCGCGAATAAAACTGGATTTACAGTATCTATCTATCTATCTATCTATCTATCTATCTATCCGTCCGTCCGTCCGTCCGTCCGTCCGTCCGTCCGTCCATCTATCCATCTATCCATCTTTCTATCTATCTATCTATCTATCTATCTATCTATCTATCTATCTTTCTATCTATCTATCTATCTATCTATCTATCTATCTATCTATCTATCTATCTATCTATCTATTCTCTTTATTTACACATATACACACTCATGGAATCGTCATTAAACCAGCATATTATCTGTGCTTCACAGCACATTATTAGAAAACCTTGTGTAATGATTAAGCATTTTGTAGTACCGTCAAAAGTAATTATCAGATCACTAACAAAGTAATCATTTGTTCGTTTGTTGAGTAATATCTTACAACGCAGATGGATCGCTCGGGCAAAACTAGGAGCGTTAACGTGAGTAACTAGGCAGATTGCCGTCAAGTTTTATTGATAAACCAATGAACGGAATATTTAGTAAACAAACAGATGATGAGACTGAGTGAACATCGTTTATAATGCGCAGCTCCGTCGTGGGAAAAGAAATCTTGTGACAAAGCATCAAATATTACATTACAGAGTTAAAGAAAATAAGCTTATAAATCATAAGCTAGTCTGTTGATGCCAGAAAGGTCGTAAGGTTGTTTTTGTTTTCCGTCTGAAATTTAAAGTAAAAACAAAACTCCGCTGACTTGCATTTCATCGAACCTTGTCAAAGACCTACGCACTGTTATCTTAAGATAATAAAAAGCCCAGAACATGTCCATTGGTCTAGATATGATCAAACATTATCCTTCATATTTCATTTTGAGCATGGAAAGTCAATGGTGATAACCAGGCAAAAATGTGTTCAATATTTTGTTCTTTCGACGCATTTTGTGGGTTTGTAAAAGAGACTGTCACAATTAATAAACATGGTTATATCATTAATGCATATAGAGATAAGAATATTAACTGTCTATACGAAAGCTATCAGATTAACATGTTTATGTTCCTGCTTTGTTGTGCCCCACTGTTGGTGACACTATGCATTGCAAAGTACCTTTGTTAGAGAGATTGCCATACTATAAGTAGGCTATTCTTTCATTTTTCATTCATACAAATAAAAGGTTAAGAATATGAACAAACTAAAAATAAAACATATCCAGTTGGATTATCTATTTTCCTATTTTGTTGTGGCCCACAGTTAATAGTACTATACATTACAACGTTATTCATTACCATTGAAGGTCTTCAAACATTCACTGTGACATTAAACCTCGGTTTCAACCACATCAGGAGGGAACGAAACACTAATCACACGGAGAGCCAGGTTTAAACCCCCCCAATACCCCAAATTGTTCTTCATAACGTAAATGAGATAACTTGTGTTTATGAATTACAATATTGGTCATGCAGCAGTTGTACACAAGTTAAATAGAAAGGACAGTGCTGCAGTTCTTAGAGAGTTATTTAAATTCAGTATTGACAGGTTCCTCCATTTTGTTCGTCTACTTTATCCGATTCATACAAATTAGAAAAAAACGCTAAAGCTAAGATTGTTGGGTAACCTATTTTGACAGAAACCTATTTTGACGAATTTACCTCCAGAGGTGCAAACGTATACTGCGACTTTGGCGGTAAGTATTATAAATACTGGTCCATCCATTATAATTTCTACTCTTTCTCCAGCTATTTTAGCTTTGAAACTAGGCTAGCTATAACAAAACGATATTGCGTTCCTTACAGCCGTCAAAACTGGAAACCCAGATTATATATTTATATTTGAGAATGCTATGATAGAAACAGAGTCACTAAAATTTAGTCATTATGATTGATGGTGTATTGCTGGAAAACTGTATCTCGATTCACAAAGACGTCTCAGAAATACTATAAAATTTCCTACGCCAAATTTCGAACGTGGTGAACTTTTTTGATTTCTTTTTTGTCGCAAAAACTCTCACGGATTTTCAGCAGCGGTGTCGTGTAGATCTTTAACAGCGAGCCACTCTGATTGCTTCTGACATGAACACTGTAACAATGGCCTAGATGGCTTATCTTGTTTTTAGAAGTTCTTAAGATGGAATTATGTGCGCTTCACTTCTTTGCAGAAAAAATTCTTGGTAGGTCGTTCAGTTGATGGAAGAATTCCAATCTTCTGTGCCCGGTTTTGTTTCTTCATCATTGACATTTTACGCCTGCGCATTTAATTATAGAAAACTTAAGTGACATGGAACCAGAGTATCTCCTCATGCGAAACCAAAGAGAGAGAAATTTGACATCCAAAACAGTGACGCTAATTGCTAAGTCGCACACTATGAAAATAACAAAGTCTGAAACATGATGCCAAAGTAAAGAAGCTTTACAAGTTATTCCCTAGATGTAAAGACAAACTAATATTATCTAGAACATGATTTTGGACGATTTAATATTTTAGTGATGTATTTAAAAAATCATACACAAATGTCACTTAACTTCGACATTCCTTACTATGAGTGAATAACGCACCCTATGCTTGGCTCCTTGTGATTTTTGTCGAATAAATATTGTTTTTTTTAAAGATTTTAAACTACATGTACCAGCAAATACACCTACAGTGAACCTTATCAATCAGACGCCTTTGTTCCTCCAAAATATTTCTTGATAAGTAATGCTCCCCAATTATTGAAACAATGCATTACCCGAAACAAATTCTATCCTAATGGTGAAGCGTCCGGAGTAATGATGTTCAACTGCGCATAGATGACTTAAATTTACTTATTACGGTTCGGTCTCCGATATCTAGCATATATGATCAATGATTATGTAAAATCACAGTAACTATGTAAGCAAAACGTCGGCGTAATTAGAATGTCGTTTTAAAGCTCTATTGTCTGACAAAGTCTTGTTACTTATTCCTGCATCGTCATATCTGCAGTTTACTGCGTATCGTTGTTAGGGTATTAACAATACACCTACATTGTTTACTTTAACGATGACTTTGCAAATTACCTCACCTTGCAAGTTTTATTGTCTATGGCTTAATTACTCTCATAAGCCCTCTTCCCAATGATGTTAGATGATAGTCTGGAGCACGCCCCTTTGCAGTGACTACTTTTGCTAATCATATTAAGAGCATATGTCATATCAATCGAGATGGATATTTTCCGGAAGTCTGTGATTTCATGGCACATTTGTGACGGGTGCGGCATGCCAACAGGTGATGCTGACTCCTTCCGGTCACCTGATTCCATCCCATAAGATATTTCCAACTATTTTTCACATTGAGACCCTGATAATTCCAAGCTTGCCGTGTTTGTTAGGACTTCAATGATCAAATATCCCTAATTCTCCATTGTATATCATTAAGGTACCTATGGGGGATAAAATATCACATAGACAATGGACTATTGATCTGGTATGTATGATCCACAATTTCCTATGGGTAACGTTTTAGAATAGCACGAAAATAGAAAGAAGTGATTAGACCTGTGTAGTATGATAATATTTCCTTAGCATAGCGGAACTGTTTTAGATATTGAGAGAGCAAGATTAAGACAATGAGTTTTTAACTTGGATTGTTTTGCCCCCGGACTTATACCAGAGTCATTTAAGAATGTACAATGGGCTGTGTAAGAATTTGTACAAAATATGATAGAACATTAAATCTCAGAGATAATAGGTCGGTCAACCACACATATACAAAATTCATTATGGTGCTTAATCCTACCACATCATTAGAGAATTTTATGTCCGATTTGACCATATATTTACTGTGAGTTATTCATACCCAGACATAGACATAAGCGGTTTTAGCAATTCTCTCTTTATGAAACCAGGACGAAAGATCCCACAATTTTATGTCTTCTCTTATAATTAGCATAACGATAATGTTATCTTGACGAAAGAAACAATAAGCAGAATGCTTTTCACTCTCTTTAACTCAGTGAGAAATCCAACATACTCTCTATGTTTTTGCATTCCAGAAGTCAAACAGATTATTCGTTTTTATGTTCGCCGGTTGATGAATGGGAGTTTCTTGATCTGTGAACGTTACTACCTCGGCGGGAGTCAATATCAAAATTGACATGAAATAAATGTAATTAGTGAACATTCTACCTAACCAAAATTAGGTCTGTGAAGTTCGGTAGATTCTCGGTGCTTCATTTTCAGGTCGCTTCGAGATGCACGACGATATCATGCCAGGAGTCTCCGTCCCTATGAAGTCTTGTGTACCGTCTACCCTCGATTCGCATGGTATGTGTCTGTATGGTGTATTTACATACATCCATATTCCCGCTGATTCACAATTATATATAACAGACACAGAACGGTAAAACAATTATTTCTAGTAAATTAACGATATGTTTTGAATTGATATGCTAACGATATATATTACAATGTAAATGTTGATCAGTGAAAATTAAACAAATAGTACACAGAATCAGCGGCGTCCGGATATATTTTTCTGTCCCTGTGTATAGTTTTAGATGCGTATAGCTAAAGATAAAAAAATCGCTACAAGCTTAGAGCAAATTTTGCTAATATTCTTTGGGGGGAATATACTCTAATGTCAAATTATCGATATCCTTATTCACATTCTTATACCACCTGTTACACAACATCTTATCTACATCACGTCACCTGATAAAGAGAGGCAAGTTCACGTGATCAAAAGCAGCTGTGATTGATACCACAGTGAAATGAAACCTATTACGTCAACAAAGCTACGTTTACCAAGATATCTGACAACGCGTTTAGTGACGTTTTAATGTTCACTTGAATATTGACTAAACTATGATTAATTTATCTCAATATTATGTTGGACAAGATGCAGATGTTATCAATGTATCTGAATTTCATTAATTAAATCAGAAATTAGTTTCAACTAATTATATTCATTGCCTTAAATAATCTAACCCGCCTTACATATCCGCTGAAGAACAAATTGTCTTTGATGATCTAAATGTAATTTTAAAGGTATTTTTAACTATATAAATTACCCGAGTTTAGAGACCCCCTGTCATATTGGTGACTATATATAT
>JACSZP010032936.1:10683-23452 GCA_016161895.1 Pinna nobilis
AGGTAAATTAGTAACAAAACCTATTGTCTCCAATATTTTGAAAATATGTATTTGCTGAATAAGTGCTTACGCCGTCAAGAAAAGCCGTTTTTGCATGGGGCAAATACCACATATCAATAGGCCGTCAAAGTTCTGTTCGATTTTGTACTACGTCATAATTTAATTATCAGTTCTATTTTACTAAACAGCACGGCGCGAAAAATAACACAATTAGTTTAAAATTTATATCCCATTAAGCACAAAACAATTTTAATCAATGTCACCCATTAATGTGTACTTGTTACGTAGTCTGATGTCTTTGGTATGTGTACTAAGATGATCCCCTTTTCGCCTCGGTTGTATTTTGCTCTGAAATATTGCATCTACAGAATGAGGCTAGCGCAACTAATGAAGAAGGACGCTGACGCTTATACCCTAGCATTACACGAGTTCTTTTTTTTAACTCTGTAAATAAGATATTAATCACTGGAATAAATTTTTTTTAACCTGCCGATAGCCTTTAGAGGGCTTGGAGTTTTGTTGTCAGATAGCGGAGTGCAGTCATATTATTTTCTCACTAATTATTTAGTTCTAGAGGCTGGATCAATACTGTACTAAGTTGTAGTACGCTCACCCAGCCATATGCCTTGTTTATATGGGAGGAGTGGATAATCCAGGTATCCTAAATCGCTTAATACATTCAGCTACAGCAGAGTTCGTGGTCACATAGTCGCTCCCGAATTTTAATAGTTACTCGATATGACGGAATCAATGCTTCACTTTTGACATGAACCATTGAATTCTCCGCACTTTTTCAATAAAATAAAGTATTAATTAAATGTGTTGTTCAGTGGCTGTATTATTTTTTTTCACCGTAACAAGTCTCAAAGACTACTAGAACGGATATATTTCCACGGCCCCATGAAAGATATTGGCCGGTATCTTACAATAGAGGAAATTAAGACGTTTCGATGGAGCAAATTAACACAGAAAAAAGTTTTAAATATGTGTGAAGCGTTGCCTGAAACTTGAGTGCAAGTCTTAGCACTCTATACAGAAAACCTGACGCCGCCTTAGGATGGGATGTTGTTCATAATGAGATATAAATGGTCATTATATGAATTGCATATCACCGGAACAATTCATCCTATCTGATGAAGAAAATAGTTTTACGTTGTGCTTTAAAAGGACTATCATTTGATATACATATTGCTTTTTCTAAAGCAGAACACCGACATAAATTGATTTGATTATACTAAGCCACACTGATATACAGTGCGTTGACATTTTGATGTTAGAAAATTTAAGATACGACTTGATAAGGGCAAAAATGATCGCTTATCAAATATGAAAAAGTAATCCGATGGAGATTGGGTTTATGAGCTGCTGTATACTTGTGTCAGTCGTCTTCTAAATTTGGCGTCACACGTACTGATGTATAAGATAGTTAGTCGGATAGGTAACAATAGCTTAGATTATGATACAAATATATGTCATTCATTGCTTCATTCATCCGATGAGACGTAGACTTGGATGTATTTTTGTTTGTTCAACCTTTATCACTGAAGAAATTAATAATATTTCTTCAATTTTTTATGAGGCATTCCAGAATCCAGCGCCAACTGTTGTATGTGTTTATAAAACTAGGAAAGTTTAGTACAAAATTAGCATAATACTTCTATTAAAACGGGAGAGAATTAAAATAAATCAATCAAACTTGTTTTTATGGCTCGGGTTCGACATCACACTAGATTCTTAGTTCAGTTCATTATCAAGTTTATAACTCAGTTGGCTCCAGAGATATCGGTTCAGTTACCTGAAACGAACAAATTACAGTTAATTAACAGGGTAGATATATAAAGGGATCTAGTATTTATGTAAGGGATGTCTTAACAGCGAAAACAAGTATCAAAATAAATAATAAATAAGTAATGCGTCACCAACCATTTAAGAAGGAAAGAAATATTATACTTATGAAAAATAATGTAAATTTAAAAGTTTAAACGTCCAATGAAACCATTCTATTTATTAAATAAAACGGAAATTCATATTTCAGTCGGGTAGGACAAAAAAACTGAATTAAAGCACGGTTAACATATACATATATACAAAATAAAACCTTAAGTCAAACATATCATTTTTCGGAATCAATTTGAACGCAAACCTATAATTGGTATGTATTTTAGCGAAAGGCTACCCCGCCTCACAAATGTGGGGTGAAAACCCTGAACAAAAATATGAAAAAAATAAGAATTGAAATACAGCTTTACAACTCAAGGATCTTTCACTATTAAAGAATCGCAACCGAATGACAAGGAAGAGCATCCTATTGTGGCCTATGCTTTGCACTTGTGGATACATAATAGAATTATCTAAAAAAAAAAAAGAAAATAGGTGAAACAAAAAAGTTTCTTGGATAATGTAGTAGAGCAGGTATCCATGGGGAAATGATATGAAAGTTAAGCTCAACTCTTGCTATACACGTACAATAATTACTTGACAGTTTTGAATGAGAAAAAAAAAAACCCCAGCTTTTTTCTATTTTTTCTTCTTCTTTTTTCAGTAACTCTTTTATCACAGAGTTTGCTTCAACAAAAAGCGCATCAAACCACACACGCGCGCACACACAAAACATCATATGAAGTCAGGAAAAAGAAGTTACATAGTGGCTGACTATAAAAAAAGATGTCAAACTACCATATCTAAGGACACGGGTATGTCAGTTACGTTAGGTGACCCACATGTGCTCCAACGGGGCAATACCAGATTAACTTGTGCTGTCAGTGATGACAATATATTATGGTTAAAAAACACTGACATGTTCATTCCAATTAAGCTATGTAAAGCCTCGGTCACAACCGGATGCAAGGGTTTTTAAATCGTGCGTCTTCTGCGTTTTTTGCCACAGGTGAGAGACGTAGAAGTCTTGGGCACCGATAAAAAGTTGCAGCCAATTCGTATGATGGGAGTAAGATTGACGTAAGTGCCCCGTGTTGTCCGCAAGCGTGACTTAAGACGTTCGTAGAAACTCTCCTGAGATTTTGCACGCACGTGCTTTGTAGAAGAAGTAAGAGTGACGCGCGACAGTATGGAGACATACGTACGACAGATACACATGCGACGCGCAAATAAATAAGGACTGTCGATGACGATGGGCCGTTCGTGCGAAATTCTTACACCCTTTGCGCTTTCAACGCCAGCACTGGCACAATGGTCGTACTAACGCCTTATCTTTAAATATACTATGTGAGAAAATGGCTGTATTTCCGGGGATTGTGATTCCAGCTAGACCCCCTCAAGCATATATGAGGATTGCAAATAAATCTGATAGACCTCTGGTTCTCGCGTCCAGTGCGAGATATAACGTGATAAAAGTGTCTGATTTTAATAAAATCCAAACATATATACGGATTTTTTTTATTATACTATGATACATGTTACTTGTTGCAAAAATAGTTCAAAATTGAAAAAGAAATAATAGGATAATACAAATAATAAAATACACATATTAATATCGGCCCCAGTTGCATTCAAAGTATAGAATGGGTTAAAACCCAATATATTGTATCTACACACCAGTGTCATAAATGTTAAGTGGAGCAAACATAAATCACAATATCTATTTTATGTACTTATTATCAGTGCTCAAATTAGTTATTTGTATCTCATTTCAAAGAACACGAAAACACAAACTTTCTGGTTAAAAAATGAAAATCTGTTCAGTTTTATAGGCAATTGAAGAGTCTGAAAAATGGCCAGTTGCCTGCTGACCACTTAAATTTCGGAAAAGGTAATCCTGGATCGAACTTTCTGCAATATGATGAATCTCTATAAAGCGCCTGCAACCATCAAGTTCATTTTGAGACCTCTGTTTGTTTGTCCTCATCTTATGTTTTTTTTTTTCGTTTTTTTTTTAAATCTTGTTTTGTTTTATTTTTTTTAGGTGGGGGCTGTTTCACACCAAATCATACTTTGCAAACACATGCATATAGACCTAATTTATAGCCAGACATTTGTTTCATGAAGACAGTAAACTTGATGTTTTTCGTCAGTGAAAGTCAGAAAATGAAACCGCTATGAACTTTTAATTCAGTGAATTATTTGCTTTAGCTTTGACTGCTGTTTGTTTCATACAGAAAAGTCAGAGTAAAGTTTTTGCTTTAAATACGCCTTTTGAAGATCCGAAGAGGGTGGAATTACGCTAAGTCATGTATATCACAGAAGTCTATCAAATATTTATGAAACCCGGCTTTTGACCTTAATACAAAATTGTCATTGTGGCACATCTTAATCATTTTAAAATTCCAACAGCAGTAGGATAAATGGTATACTACGCTAACACGCTCGGGTTGCTCGAGGCCTTTGTTTTAGCAGAAAGTCAGAAAAAATGGCGTCGTATTTTCTCCGTTCGATAGAATTGGTTCGTACTTTGTGAGTCCGTTCGTCGTAATCCACACACATGGGGGGCCTGCGGGAGTCTTAAGTCTGACTTGCGTTTTGGATCATCGGTTTTTCTTCCTACGACAAGTGAAACCAGGCACGTCTGACCTTCGTGTCCCTTGCGTCGGGAGCACGGTACACTTGCGACCTTGCATGTTATTCGGAAATCGTAGAGTTTGTTGGACATGTTCAACATCAATCGTGCATGCTTACGGACAGTCTGCGTTTTCAAAATTTCACAAGAAGGCTGTGCGAGGTTCGCGCGATTCTTGGCGTTTTTTGCCGTAGATATCCCGTAGAATGGACGTACGGCCTTAAGCCTTGTGACCGAGGCTTAAGGTCAACCTTGTCGACGTTATGAAAGACTACAATTTTTCTTCTATTGATTGCACGATCTCTAAGTGCGTGAGCAAATGTTGCAAAACTTGTCAAATTTTGATTACAGGTAATAATTTTACAAGCAACCTAACCGAGCAGTCCTTTTCAACACATAGTTTCGAGAACCTGCCGTGTAAATCAGCTAATCTGGTGTACGCCATCGAATGTTTTCTTTGTGGGTTGTTATGTCACGATTTTTTTAGGAAATATAACAATGTATAAAACGCATTATATACAAAATGTGGATTGAAATGCTCTTGTACATTGACCAATCAAATCGCGTCTTATTTCTCTATATGGGTTAATCTAAAAGACTGTTTTATTGACCAATCAGAGCACACAAGGAAGGGTATAAATAGAGGGGATTTAGCTCAGTCGGTTGAGCGCCGGACTTCAAATATTGGGGTCCCTGGTTCGATCCCCGTTCGTGCCAGATTTTCAGTTGTAAGTTCTTATCCCCTCTCTGCCTGCTCTATGCCTAAACGGTCTAGGATGTAAGGTTAATACCTTCGTCAGCTGTGCAGGTGTTGTGACACTATAAAAGCCGTTGGAAATACGGACCACTCAAGAAGGACAAACACACGCATACACCTGTCATCTCTCTCCCTGCCTCACAGGGACGAGTGGCAAGGGCTTTAAGTAGTCACGCCGCTCGTTAAATCAAGTCAGAACAGAACAGAACACCAGACTGAGTTAAAATTAGGCCTATTGGAAGCTGACAGAAGGTCGAAAGGAAAGGTATATAGAGGTGACTGGACAAGTCTTTCCTATAAGTCTTAGATGCAAAACTATAGAATAGTATCCATCACACACTTAGTTAGAACAGACATTCCCAAATCAATTTCTCAAAATACACTAGTACTTTTAGATTCATGCAGTCTGTTGAGCTGAGTAGAGTCAGTGAGCTACAATGAGCCTATATTGAGACGGAGCCAGTGAGCTACATTGAGCCTATATTGAGATGGAACCGAGATGAGCCAGTGAGCCACACTGAACCCTTATTGAGACGGAATCGAATTGAGCCAGTGTGGTACACCGGGCCGTTATTGAGACACAGCCGAACTGAGCCAGTAAGCCACTCTTAATCCTTTGTAAATACGGAGCTGAATTGAGCCAGTGAGGTATACTGAGCTTGTATAAAAATAAGCTAAGTTGAGCACTTTAGAATTATTTATTTTTAATTCCCACACAAGAATCATTTGTACATGTGCATCAATAATTATTTTCGTAAATTCGTTTATTGTCTATGCCCAGCAAGGTTTTAGGGAACCTGCGTTATTTGTTCCGCTTACTTAGTTGTATATTTTGGATAACCTGTATATAGTTTTAAGGGTTGCACGCTACAATTATGTGTGGAGAAGGCTAAGGCACAATTGAGAAGTAGAATGTTCGGATTCCACATAGTCATGGCGGTAACCAATTACTGTACAGACATTTCAATCTGCCCGATCATTCTATCCCGTCACTGCGGGTCCGCATTCTAGAAAATATATATCATCCCACAAATAACCGTAACCTAAGAACCTCTCTACAGCGAAAATGGGAAGAGCACTGGATTAGGCATCTGTGACAACTGTGTGCTACACCATATTGATGCAATAACCATATTGATAGCATAGGGAATCTCACTAGTCCTGAATGCCAGTCAGTAAAGTGTTAAACTTTTTCAACAAAGCCCGTAAAGGCATCGTAGTCATGGTTCACGTAGATATTACAGAGATTCATAACATCTCGTTCGACAATATTCTACCATTTATCAATCGGCAGTTAGATCTACATCATATTCGTACAAATCTATACTCAGTTTGAGAAAGTTACATGAATTGAACGAATCTACGATGGTAACATTTCTTACTGATGCTGGTTCTCCAGAGTATCGGCTCTAGGGTACCATTTTGGGCATTGCATGAAAATGTAGAAACAAGCAGTCGCCCCTTTCTAAAAGTCAAAGTTGGAAATAAGGTCATTGACGTTTTAAATTTAAGTTATATTCTAAACCAAAAATCCGTCCAAAGTAATATCCCTTTATACCTCAAATACAGGGAATCACCATGCATTTCCTACTGCTATACGCGTCCAATTGCGTAAAAAATCTTTAATTACAAAGCAAGCTTGCAGCAGCTAAATTTGCAAAGCTTTCCCCAGAACCCTACCACTTACACTTGTTGCTCATCTAAGTTCATGTACGCTCCTCACGACCATATTATAACAGGCGAAATCAACATTGTGAGGAATAAAAAACTAAGAAATATTTTACCTAAGGGCCCGAAATATAGGGAACCAATCTCGTTCACATGGCACGAGAATTTTGAAATTATCATGGGTACTTGTGAAGAGTATGCCATATATTGGGCTAAGAAAGAAGAGGAATTTGAACTTCACACTCTTTCTGAATGGATTAAGTCAATAAGAGACGTTCATAAACGAAGAATTTGGAGACTTGATATAATTCTGTAAACACTAAGCACTAATCAATATTGTGTGACCCTGACGTTATGAGAGACCTTTCACGCCTCTACGAAACTTTGATTGTCGTCCCTGCAGACAAACATGCAACAACGTTACATTTGTCTGCAAAAGATATTATTTCAGCACTCTGATAGAGGAACTTGGTCTCCATTGATTTCCTGGAAGCCTGTCATACAACTTCACAGATTTCTCCGTCTCTGATTTACTTGACAATCATAAATCAGTTCTCACTTCGTTTGGAATAAAGACAAGTGACACTGTAAGTTGCCATATCTATTTATTGGATTCCTAAGAGACATAAAACCCCATATAAGCACCGATTCATTGCAGGGTCATCTAGGTGTTACACAAAACCATTTTCCATTTTCCTCACCAGATTATTTACGCATGTTAAGCAAGGGCTTCAGAAATACTGTACAACAAGAAGCGTGGTTAATCAGATGCGGATCCTAAATATTTTTAAAGAGTTGCTAGTCCATGTTAAGTCTCCAAATTTCAGCCAAATTACAAGCATTGAGTCATTTTATGTTTCGACCCTGTACACAAAAATTTCTCATCGGAAACTCAAAAGCAGACCAGTTCGCGACACTTTTATATACAAGACTGGAAATCGAAGATAAAAATATTTAGTTTTAGGTCATGGAGATATATATTTTATGAAGGAATACTCTGATTCAAGCAACAAATTCACTGAAGACGACATTATCAAGATGCTGGAGTTTCTCGTCGACAATATTTTCGTGGTTTTTGCGGAAAATATTTTCCAACAGATAGTAAGTATTCCAATGGGTACTTGTGTCCCTCTCCTGACCGACATATTTCTCTATTCATATGTAGCGGAATTCGCACAGTCTCTGCTCTCAATAGGAAAGAAAAAGTAAGTATCTCGGTTCAATTTTACTTATAGGTACACCGTCGACGTCCTGTCTATTAATAACCCTGAATTTAAAATATCCTGGGGCAGATGTAATCTGTTGAACTTGAGATCAATGAGACTACAGAGGGTAGTACGTCCGCTCCTTATAAAGACCTGCTCTTATCAATTTAGACTTACTCTTATTGATTTAGACCTACTCCTATCGATTTAGACCAACTCTTATCGATTTAGACTTACTCTTATCGATTTAGACCTACTCTTATCGATTTAGACTTACTCTTATTGATTAAGACTTACTTTTATCGATTTAGACCAACTCTTATCGATTTAGACTTACTCTTATCGATTTAGACCTACTCTTATCGATTTCGACGTACTTTTATCGATTTAGGCCTACTCTTATCGATTTAGACTTACTCTTATCGATTTAGACTTGCTCTTATCGATTTAGACTTACTTTTATAGATTTAGGCCTTCTCTTATCGATTTAGACTTACTCTTATCGATTTAGACCTACTTTTATCGATTTAGACTTACTCTTATCGATTTAGACCTACTTTTATCGATTTAAGCCTTATCGATTTAGACCTCCTCTTATCGATTTAGACCTACTTTTATCGATTTAGGCCTACTGTTATAGATTTAGACTTACACTTATCGATTTAGACCTACTGTTATCGATTTAGACCTCCTCTTATCGATTTAGACTTACTCATATCTATTTAGACCTACTCTTATCGATTTAGACCTACTCTTATCGATTTAGACCTACTCTTATTGATTTAGACCTACTCTTATCGATTTAGACTTACTCTTATCGATTTAGACCTACTCTTATCGATTTAGACCTACTCTTATCGATTTAGACTTACTCTTATCGATTTAGACTTACTCTTATCGATTTAGGCCTACTCTTACTCTTATCGATTTAGACCTACTCTTATCGATTTGGAAGGAGGGTAAACTACAAACCTCCCTTTATGATAAGCATGACGATTTCAATTTTAATATTACGAACTTTCCGTTCTTGAGTAGCAATATCACGTCTTCTCCTTTCCATGGCGTCTTCATTTCATATCTAAAACATTATGCCAGGACATGTTCTTCGTATGAATGTTTTATTCGGAGAGCTAGACGACTTGCCAATAAACTTCTCACTCAGGTGAGTGCTGAAACATTGGAAACGTCACTATGGAAGTTTTATGGTCGATACGGTGAACTCGGTAACCCAATATGAGGTTCTCTATTCTAGGTTGCTGGATAATATTCTACAATATGACCATCTACAATGACTACATTTAGTTAGTTAGATCAAAAGCATATGACAACCGAAATCGATTTTTAGCGAACTCGTAGGGTTTCCGTGGAAAATTTGCGATGGGTGTGGCACGCCAACAGAGGACGCTGACTCCTTTCGGACACCTGGTCCCACCCCGTTAGGGATTGGCGTTTATTTTCCATGTTTTGTTTGGGCTATGGTCTTGTCTGGCGTTCGATTTTTGAATGAGATGCCACCTCGAAATTTTCAACTTTTTTTAACGAGAAAGAAAATGTGAAGCCTTGCGAATGCGAAAGTTATATAAAATCGATAAAGACATTTTGATCGTAATACAATGTATAAAGAAAATGCGTTGTAGGAAAATAAGTTTATATATTTTAATGAAGTATATGGCGGATATAACCTAAGTTACAAAAATTTATAATCTTTTTAATCTATATATGAATTTTTACGTTGTTAGCATGTTAGAAAAAGTACAGTTTTATGAAGTATTTACATCATTCACCAATTGTATCATTTTGAATTTATCCCTAATTATTTAGAGCGTACATAATTCTTTGTAAGCTTATCGGGCGTTTTAATTTTCATGGTAAACCTTAAATGACCGAAAAATTATTTTCTGCTGAACAGCAAAATTGTTTCTCTTCACGTGACTGTATCGCAGGGAACAATGATCTGGCGAACACCGACAATAGCTTTCCATTCTTTTCACATAAATCGGTCATTTGCAAATTAAAAGTACCTTGCCATGACA
This sequence comes from Pinna nobilis, assembly GCA_016161895.1. NCBI lineage: Eukaryota > Metazoa > Mollusca > Bivalvia > Pterioida > Pinnidae > Pinna > Pinna nobilis. The sequence goes on from JACSZP010032936.1 coordinate 20,860, forward strand.
AAATATCACGTGGTATTTATTTCAAGTGGCGCCGCATTGTATAAAAATGAAAACGAAACACATTGTGATATGTACATCTAAAAACCTATATATTCAATTTTTTACGTTTATGCATTTATATATATATATGCATGCAGGGTTTCAATGAAATACCTGAAATTCAGTCAACTTTTCAATGTAAATTGATTTCAAGATGAATGGCCAACTTAACTGCATTTAATATGATGTTATTTTGTCAGGTTTTCAGTCATACTAAAGTGACAATTGTGTGTAGATTTCTATCTCGTCGTGGTTGCTCTCTAATCATAAGTACAAAAGTCATGTGGAAACTATTCTGTGCCAGCTAGTTTGTCTTCTTCCCTTACGCGAAATGTCGAGTACTAATTGTTCGTCCTTAAAATCACAAAGAACGATGCCACTTGTCTGTGCGGACTTAAGTACAATAAATCCGTCGATATTCGTGGGGCTTTATTTTCGATGGTTCTGAATTAATTGATAAATTCATGGTTTTGAATGACAGATACATATGTTAATATGATTTAGATAGTGAAAGACATCAGATGAAAACAACTTACCGTACAATCAACAGTTGCTGTTTTGTTTGTTTTTGATAAACGGTACCTAATGTTTTACTCATACCGTGGTGTCCAGAGACCGAATACCTTCCACAAGGAGGCTATTGGACTTTTCTGACATATCCAACCAGGATCCGCCTAGCGGCTCGAACCTGATTTGAATTGACAGACGGAAAATTTGCGACGGGCGTACTAGCCATCAAGGGACACCTGTTACCACTCCGTTAGGGATTTGCAATTGATTTCAACGTCCACAAAAAGATCCAGTAAAATCTTAAAGCCTTTGACAAAATACAGCAGATGTAAGTTTAAATACTCCCACTCGTGTTAGGTTGGATATATAAGTACCACTAATATATTTAGTTTCGCGAGTCAGCAAGCTTGGGGTATTTATCCGAAAATAAAATTTGGTTGGATATATAAGTACCACTAATGTATTTATTTTCGCGAGTCAGCAAGCTTGGGGTATTTATCCGAAAATAAAATTCTCGCATTAATTTGATGATGTCACATTGGTCATCTAACTGAAATAAAGTCTATGTTAGTAAAACCTATAGATTAGATATACTCGACGAATCGTATTGTAACCTTGTGGACATTTTCATTTCCAATTCTGTATCTGCCTCTTAGGACCGAGAAGACTTTCACTGTCCCATCCTGTTTTGGGTTTGCAATTGATGCTCATGTTAAGATTGTTTATCATAAAGTAGAAATAGTAAAAGTTGTTGTTGTTGCTGTTGTTGTTGTTGTTGTTTATAGTCCCTTTAACAACATTTCACCCATGTGAAGATGTCATCGAATACAATTCAAAGACCTTACTTAGGGACCATTGAGTAATAAGTAGTCTCAAACATGCCTAGAGGTATTGTAACGTAATTTCACTTTCGAAGGGCAAAAAATAGGTAACCGCCACCTTCGAGGTTAGAGCGTCCGACTTTACTATCTGTAGTCTACCACCCAAAGGACGATTCCCAATTAAGTGACAGGTTCTAAAAACGGTACACAATCTATAGGTAGGGTACTTTTCTATTTCTCTTTTCTTTTCTTACATAATGCCAATGCAGAAAGGGAAAATCACTAGTGTCATATTCAGTTGTTATCATTACAGATATTTGAATACATACTTTATACAACCATATCTCTGGTTTTATCTATCATACCATTGTATGGAATTCGTTTTAGCTTTCAAATATCTTGTTTGTGTGTTATAGAGCCTACAGTATTAGTACAATGTATGCATAAATGCGTATTGTATGTCTGATATATAGGATACAACACAAAGAAGAAATCCAATCCGAGTTCGGGATACCTATAGTTTTTTATCCGACCTTGCTTAAACGCGATTTGTCGTCCATAGGATCTCATCCTGTATCGGCAAAATTTTTTATTTGGTTAAAAAATCTAGTCTGAATTGTTGGATTTGCTTTTCGTATGACCTGCAACCTTTGCATTAAGAAAATAAGTCACGTTCTATTTTTATTTCTTAATTCTATTTTAATTTTTTTTGGGGGGGGGAGTATTTTAGTGTGTTATCATATATCAAATGTTAACAATATCCTATGTGCACACATGCATTGCTAGTGTCCAAATGGTAATGATGATGTTCAGATATTTCTTTTATTTCAAAAACACCGAAATATGTCCAGAATTTCAAAATCATGAAATATAAGGAATATTTCCCTCCAAAGAGTTGCATTTATATATTTCTTTTTTCTTTTTTTATTATGAAATTGTATAAGAAATATATCATGTTTGTTCTCGGTTTTTCCCCTGTGTCTACATGATCAATTCTGAGCTTTTGATTATCGTTATCAATACTACAAAAAAAACAAACAAACAAACAAATCAAATAACAAAAACAGAACTTTTCAATGATTTTAATGTTATCGTATGTTTTACTATGATTACAATTATCACTGTGCTACCTCGACTTTTGCTAAAGCTACTTTTACCGTCAACACCACAGTACAGCTACTACTGCTACTACTACTACTACTGCTACTACTGCTACTACTACT
>JACSZP010032947.1:0-12657 GCA_016161895.1 Pinna nobilis
ACAGGGTATCGGCGAATCCCCTGTCAGAAATGAAGTTTCACCGCGAGGCCTTAGCCGAGCGGTGAAACGGACATTTCTGACAGGGGATTCAACGATACCCTGTCAGTTTTTGTAAAACAGTCACATGGTAACCCTGTTGTAATGCTCCATACATTATTTTAGCATTGATTCTTTAGTATCTTGTTGGAAACTGCTGATACTCATAGATGTCCTAATAGGCCATTACAATCAAAATGTGATGTCATCTAAAAACTAGCGGTGAATCGTGAACACCCTGCGAGTTTTCAACTTAACTGACCAATCAAATAACGCGAAACAAACACGGTGCATTAGAATATGGTGATCATCCTTAAACATTGCAAGTCAAATCAATATCTTTATATCATGTCAATAGGAATTCAGCTGAAAATATGGGCTCCATACGGCATCTTAAGCTAGTTTGTATTGTTGTTGTATTTTTGTTTAACGTCCCACTCAAGAATATTTCACTCATATGGAGACGTCACCATCTGCCTGGTTAAGGGCGACAAATTTTGCCTATGCTTGGCACTGCTGGTCGTAAAGCATGGAGGGTTCTGTAACACGCCAACACCTACTGTAACACAGGACCTCGGTTTTTACTGTCTCATCCAAAAGACAGGGACAGCCAACCACGGAGTGGGGCTGCCCAGATTCGAACCCTGGACCCTCCAATTCGAAGTTGAACATGCTACATTGTAACCACTTGGCCACAGAGGCCCCCCTCTTAAACTAGGTAACATATTAATACATATGAATGCATCATATGCTACAAGAAAAGGCAAATTCCTCCCTCCTTAGTAATCTCTGTTTTATAATTATTCACATTTCAACATATCACAAACAACTTTAATTGTACATGAATGCCTCCATGTATCTATCTATAAGTTCATAATTCTTTGTCTACTACTACTAAAAGGTTTCAGTACATTTCAAAGCTCTGAACAACTTTAGATGTTAACCTACCTCAAATAGTTCAGCATGAAAGGTCATAAGGTCACCGATAACATGGACTTGCAGTTGAGTATGGACGCCACTGGTTGGTTCCTGAGAGACAGAGAGAGAAAAGTAAAATGAAAGTAAAATACAGCAGAACCTTGTTTTTAAGTGACTTGTTAAATCTGGTGTGATCAGTGATGTGGTCTGCTGAGTACAGTGGAACTTCACTATACAGAACTCCAAAATTGCTGGCTAAAATTAACCTGATTAGTGAGGTGGTCTGTTAAGTACAGTGAAACTTCACTATTAAGACCACCCACATGACTGGCTGAAATTGGTCAGATTTGTGAGGTAGTCTCCTAAGTGAAGTAGAATCTGGCTATTAGGATCACCAGAGTGAGTGGTTAAAATTGGTCTGATTAGTGAAATGGTCATCTAAGTAAGATTGCAATACTCTAGATAATGATAAGCAGACAGAATTATGTTGGTCTTTATTGCAATGTGACCTCTTTTTTATAGGCAAAGTTGTACTGTACAGTAGATACATTATAGTGGCCCTGAATGTGAAAACCCTTGTCCTTATTCAGAAAAAAAACAACTTTAGATTAAATAATTTAAAATCAGAAAAGATTTCAAAATGAAAATAACATTGATTGTATATCTAGAACAAAAGGAAATTCTTTCTGGTTAGAAACTTTTGAATATTTCTAATTTGTTTTTCAGAGAAAATTGTTGGAAATAAAGAACTGCATGCAATTTCCCCAAAATAACAATGTAAGAGAAATTTGATAATTGCTCCAATGAGGGAAACTTACATTTGTTCGCTTATCCATCAAAGATGGGCCAAACACTATTGCAATATTTTCTTTGGACATTTTATTTTCCTTTTCGTACTTTGTTAATCTGAAAAAGAATAAATTTCAAAAAAAAGAATAAATTTCAAAGTAAATCTCTATAACTATAGAACAAATGAATATTCATAAGCTGATATGAAAATCATTCTTAAAATTTTTTTTAACATTAAGCATCGATTTTTTTTTTAAAGTTACGACTTGATACAATTAGCAAACAGGACTAATCAAAACCCATTTTACTAAAACAACCTGCTCTCTTTTCTTTCAGAGGAATTTCCAAATCCATCGTGTACACCAATGAATGATTCCATTTATCATACATTCGTTCATACTAGTATTCGAAATAGCCATCAAGAGCATGAAATTTTTTCAAGGGCAGATAACTGCTGATTCCCCTTTACTTTCCCACAACAAGTGACAGGTATTGGTAAGAGTCCCTGACTTACTTCATAAAGTGAGAGATAAGTCTCTGAATGGTGTTGTAGTTTACTTTTGGAAGCTGATGAAGGAGGTACTGGTACCAGTCTAATTTGACTTGCCGGTCCTGATTGGCTACAAGTGAAAAAACAAAGAAATAACAAACTTTTATGAAACAATCATCCCATAGCTCCTTGACTGATTGTAAGATTAAACCTAAATTACCAATAAAAAGATAAAAATTTGATCCTCTTATAAACGTATCTCTCAAGATTGCAAATATATAATTTGTGAACTGGTTTATCCTGGTCGAAATCGATTAACTGATACACATACAAATCATTGAATCCTTGCCAAAAAAGAGTCTTACAATAAATATCACTTGTACGCTGTATGTGTATGAAAATTTTACATTGATTATTTGAACAACTATCCCATAATTGTAAATGAATACTGTCATAATCTGATTTTTTTTATAATTCAAGTAAACCACCCTACGTCATAACTGGGCAATTTTATCATAAATCAAACAAAATATTATGGACTGACAAACTGCCCTGTTATGATTACAAGTGATTTTAACTGTAAGATTTTTGTGTGAAAATGACCCAATCGTATGCATGTGCCATGATCTGGATTTAATATAGCACAAAAACCAAGACCGAGATAAACCAGGGCAGGGCTTTGGGGGAGGGGGCTGAGGAATGTCACTTGTGGATTTCCATTATGCATCTTAAATAAGAGGTGGTGTAAATGCAGACTTGCCAACTGTGTAAAATTTCTATGGATAGATTTTCAAGGTCACAGGGCAGATGCTACATTTACTAAGAATAAACAGGAAAACTGAAGTTGTTCATGGGGGTACACGTGCGTTTTTATAAGAAATTATCAAAAGAAAAATTAAAAAATTAAAATAGGGAGTTTCCCTACTTATGCGGGAGACTTGACAAGTAAGTAAATGGTTAGTTTTCTAAAATGATAAAATGAGTATACTTTAAAAGATCAGAAGGATTATCATGTGAGAAATCTTCAAATTATACACAGTGAAACCTTGCCTAAAGGCCATCTCATTTATGAGACCATCTGGCAAGAAAGACCAACAAAACTCAGTCTGTTTATTACTATGCCAGGCTATTTCAACCTCACATAGAAGACCATCTCACCAATCAGACCAATTTTAGTCAGCCACTAGGGTAGTCTTAACCCTTTCAACCTTGAGTATCAAAATGGTATGATCTTGTCTATTAACTTAAACCAGTCTATTATGGTCTGTGGGGTTGAAAGGGTTAATAGCAAGGTTCCACTGTAATAGATCAGCTTTCAATATGAAGTAATTCTAATGAGGATGGGAAAACAGGTATAGTGGTTTCCCATGTTATCATTGGTCCCATGTTACTGCGGTAGGTCCTTATTTCTGCTATAAATATCATACCCACACATTTTGAGGAAGAAATTTCTGGTAAGTAGATGTTTATACAATGTATTTGGATTTAAAGCTAACCTTTCTTTGAAAATGATAGATAATTTGTGAACAAGTACAAGTCCAAAATGAAATACTGATCGGAGTACACGCTCAGTCCGCAGAAACGTTAACTACCGTGATGATATGGAATTCTATGCTACACTTACATGTGTAAAGGAGTTCTTCAAGTGCAAGATCCACTTGCATAGATAAAATCATCTTAAGAAAACCAGGAGGATGATATTTGAATGAGACTAGGTCTAGAACTTTTTCCACAATAAACATAGTGTTTATACCACCTACATGTATGAGAAAAAGTGTTCTTCTACAATGTATAACACATGTATTTAAACAATTCTAAAATGGCAAAAAAGACCATTTTGAAAATATGAACTAGATTAACAAATCATTATACCATGGAAACCACTAATATTGAACCCCGATGTGCATTCAACATCGTAGCTGCTGCGAGCCGATTAGTGTAGTTGACGTCATTCAACAAAGGGCTACGTCATAGCTGCATTGTTGAATAACATCAGCTACACACATTGGCCCACAGCGGCTACGACGTTGAACGCACCCTATTATAGCTGTATTGAAGTCCTCCTTAATTTAAAAATTTGAATTTCCCCTCTACATTACATGATTATAGTTTGAACCCAATTATAAAATTTAATTCCGTTTATTTGAAAGAAAAATTCATTCCCTTTCAGTTTCAATATATCGGGGTTCAACTGCATATGGACCTCTATAAAATGGCCACCTGTCTATAAAAGCCACTTTGCTTTGTTTTAAGGACAAAAACAAAACCTAAAAAGAGACTCAGGAAAGAGCTTTCAACATTTCATTCGAACACAAATTTGTGAAAATTTATCATAAATTTTACACCACTTCATTGATTCTTTAGTCAAATAATGTTATTCAGAATACATGCAACAGTTGTAGTAATCAATGCACATGCAGCTTAACATGCACCAAAACAAAGGTAAGTCATGCACTTTGGAAATCATACATTCACAACAGAAATGAAAGTTGATTTAAACAAGGCAATCAGTAAAGTGTTGGAGGCTCTCCGAAGTCACCTTTAATGGAGGGAAACTTAAAAATTTAAGAATGACCTTGACCTTTGACCTTGGATCAAGGTCAGTGTACACCAGTTTGTCATGAGTAACATTGGTGTGAATTATGACCCAGGTTACTCAATACTGGAAGGAGATATGGGCCAAATAAGATTTTAAGTCCTAAGTGATGAATAACCTTGAACTTTAACATTTGACCATGAGAAAAGATGGGCGGCAAGCCAGAGTCATGGGGATTATATTTTGTAAGTATGGCCTAAATGCATGTCCATGAAAGGATTTAGGAGATGGTTCCGGACAGATGGACACACAGATGAACGGATGTACGGATGTACGGACAAACCAAAAATTTTTCAGGGAGCATAGAAATCATATTAAATGCCAGACTGAGACCAGGAAAGGAATGTGATATACAATAAGGAAGAAAATAAGAACAGTGCAGAGGCTGTATATAATACAATGTATGCCCATTGAGTCATTGAGCAGTTTATCACAAAGGACTAAAACTGAATTAATAAAAGGGGCCATAACTCCACGACTTGCTGTGGAACATTTGGTTGTTGAACTTAATTGACTCAGCTCTTATGACAGTAAACCTTCTCATAAGGTTTCAAATTAATTTGTTGAAAATTACTCAAGTGATTGTGTGGAAACTGATAGAACTGCAAATCAATACAGGGGACATAACTCTGTAAATAAGTATCAACAAATTTTGGTTATGGAACTTGTCCTAGCTCTTATTGCAACAGACCCTGGCATTAAGCTTCAGACAAATCTACTGAAAATTACTCAAGTTATTGAGAGGAAAATGAAATGATCGTTCACAAACATGACAACAATATTTCCTGTCTTTAGACATGAATTTGAAAATAATTCCGACTGATGAAGGACATTTATTTAAAAAAAAAACTGTTATAACCTGTGAAGCATGTAATTGGTGGGATGCCTAACGAAAATTCAACACGATTTTGTTGCATGATTAGAATATCATATACTCCAAACATTAAAGTAGAATTGGAATTAGACATTCTGTTTCAGGGCAGCCTTGATACATGTACATGTAGATACTGCCCTTTATACACAGGCCTCCTTTAACACAAGTTTGACTGTAGACAGGTTGCTCTCTACAATGTATCGTTATCTGCGACATTTTTGTTTGTTTGTTTTTGGGGGTTTTTTTTTGCTTCCTAATTTTCTTTTATATTTGATAAGGCTTCTTTTTTATTACTCTTTATTTCTGTTAATTGTTGTCCATTCTATTGTTACTTAAACAAATACATGCTGATCGATGCTGCTATTACATGTAATAACAACATTATCGTAATATCGTAAATACATATACATGTATACCAAACCATCAAGTGCACGAAATTTGCTCACAAACTTTCCATCTTGCTAACGCCTTCAAATGTATAGTGAAATCTGTCTTGACAGACACCCCCCCCCCCTTTCCCTTCAAGCCAAGAAAATGAAATGTGGTCTTTCAGGACAGGTGGTCCCTTCAAAACAGGTCGATCGATAAAAAACACAGCTGGAATGGCTAAATACTGTTTGTGAAGTGAACTTACAGGTAAAGTGTCTGCATATATCTACATGTACAATCCAGGTCACTTTTAAGTGAAAATAATTTACAACAAATTCTTTTATGTGTTTTATTCCCCTGAATGTAACTGTGGGGGGGGGGGGTGTTCACTCAAGCCCAGTGGTTTTTTTTTTCGTGATAGTGGTCTCTCAAGACAAATTTCACTGTATACTGTTAGTGATACTATATTCCATATTAGTTTACTTTTCTGGGAGTTGGGCTATCACACTGCACAGCAACAAAAACCAACACAAATGCAGCGTATGCAATGATTACCAATTTAACGCACACAAACAAAGAAAAACATAGGAGAAAAAAAACAGATGACGACTGGAAATTCTGTTAACCTTACCAAACAGGACAGTATCTAGTGACGAAATATAAATATTTAAGAATTAAGTCATGATAAACGGACGCAAAAGATGACATTGTGTTTGGAACTAATTGTTAAGTTTGCTGTTGTTGTTGTATTCTTGTTTAATGCCCCGCTTCAGAATCTTTCACTTAAACAGGATGCCAGAGGGGGACTACAAATTTGGTTCATGCTCGGCACTTGCGACCATTGAGCAATTTTTTAGGGTTCTTTAACCCTTTCAACACCAGAAACTGATATGGACTGGTCCAGACAATGGAATAGAGCATACCATTCTGATACTTGGGGTTGAAAGGATTAAATCCACACTAACTGTCAAACAGAATCTGAGTTTTTTACTGTCGCTTATGAGGAATAATTAAGCCACCTTTTTATACAGAACTTGGCACAATAACCTGTCAGAGCAATACGATGGAAAAATGTTAACAGGTATCCAAATTAGTAGAATTCGAATGAAAGTCCACCTTTTGACACTTCAAATTTCCCATGTTATTTTAATTTTAGTATTACAATATGCACTGAAAAGAGAAAGCTTTTTTTCAGAGGCAAGACATGAGGAAAAGCTGGAGAGGAAGTATTAATAGATCTCAGAATGAAAGTTTCGGGAATCTACAATGTAGGCTGGTTGGGCTGGAATTAAAATTAGAAAGGGGATGGGGCGCTACAAAGTAATCTTTTTTTCTTACTACCGATAGAATATTTGTGAGGTATCTCAATAGAATTAAAACCTTGCTTTGTAAAATCAGGGTTCAGCACCATAAAACTTGAAAATTGACTTAAGTCTGAGAATCCAGTCTCTCGGCCAATCAGAATTCAGGATGAGCTGGAATTGAGAATCTTTTTAGTCTTAAGTAAATTCAAAAGTTTTATGGTGTCCAGCCCAGATAACATACAGATTAGTAACTGAGAATTTTGAGTTTGTAAGTTAAAGCCCCTTCATCATCACATTTGAAATAAACCGCTCTGAATTAAAACCATAAGATTTCAGTAAATTTGAGGTTTTCCATAATGAATATTCGTGTGGCCTTGTTCGATTAGCTGCTTGTATTTCAGACATCCATTATTCATCCATTTTCAAAGCTCAGTATTTACTGCACATTGCCATTATAATAAATAAGCCAAGCATGTGTGCAAAATAACCGGAGAAAGCAGAAGCACGGTATAACTGAAGCAGAACAAGTATCATTACAGAGAACAAACTTCATTAAAGGGACATAACTCTACATGTATAAATATGATGTGTTTGTGAAACATTGATCCCCCCGTAGGCTTAAAACAGATCAAGTGTATCACACAATGTTAACTTGGTTGGTTGGTTGTATTGTTGTTTAACGTCCCAATCAAGAATCTTTCACTTATATGGAGACGTCACCATGTGCCAGTGAAGGGTGACAAATTTTGCCTTTGCTCAGCACTTATGGCCATAGAGCAGGGAGGGTTCTTTAACATGCCAACACCTACTGTAACAAGGGACCTTCGTTTTTCCTGTCTCATCCAAAAAACAGAGACTGCCAGCTGAGTCTGAAACTGAATTATAACCTACCAACCATAGGGCCATAAAAGCCCTCAGGTAACAGAAATAGATTCAAAATTTTTACACCCCAAATTTCTTTCAGTCTATTCAAGAACCACCCTGGCTCTGTGATAGAAAGCTCATCTTCAGACTGTGAAGTCATGGGTTCAAATCTTAGTGAAGACAGCTAGCTTTTAAAGTCCTTTGGATGCGACAGTAAAAACCAATGTTCCATGTCACAGTAGAAGTCAGCATACTTAAGACTTCCTCATCGCTAAAAAGCCTTGAGGGCAAAGTTTATAGTTCTTCACTGGTACTCTGTAACATTTCACTATCTGAGTATCATATTCTTGAATGGGAGGTTACATAACAAACTAACAAGAGAAAACAACTTGTCCACTGAAATTTTCTGTTGGTATTAATTACTGTCATTTTCTTGAGCAGACTATGTTTATAGTGAACTAACTACTGATGGGACACGGGTTGATTTTCAAACTTCTCGTTACTTGACGCTACCGATTTGATTTTCTGGATGATTACTGGATTTCACAAAATTCTGAGTTTACCTACCTGCATTCTGTAGCCATTGTTCATAATTGGTGCTAGTCAAAAGTGGTTCCTCCAGGTCCCGGAAAAATTGCTTTAGGCAGGATGCCACCTCTTGAACACTCTCAGAATCCTGTTTCAGCACCACCGAGTGGGCATCTGAAATAGCAAGGATATGAAAATAACATGTTTATACTTGATATTAAGTAATGTCTACCAACCTGCCTTATTGAGAATGACCCATTAAATTAAAGGGCTACCTGTCTTACCTGACCTAGTGACCCATAAAATTAAGGGACTACATGTCTTATGTGACCTACTGAATGAAGGGATTATCTGTCTTATGTGGCCAAAACGTATGGTTCCAAAAATACATTTTTCCTAGATAAATTACCTGAATTAAGAGACCCCATGTCAAGTGACCCTCTTTCCTCATTCCCTTTGATGGTCTCTTAAAACATGTTAGACCGTACACATACTTCTTCAGCATGGTCATTTTTGATGGTGACCTTTATAGACATGTGACCCTTATACAAAAGTGGTTTTGGAGAAGTCTGACTGTAATTAGAACAGAGTGGGGTCAGATGAGAACTAGAGGTACACGTAATCAGCTAACAGTTTTTTTTTTAATTTTCCAAACCAAATTTTTATATCAAAAAGTCCTTTGTTGACAAAAAGTCAAGAATTTAAGCCGAGGATCAGATCTGTCAAAACTCATGTAGCAGATACAATAATGTTGATGGTACTATAATCAAGTTATCAATCAATAACATAATAGCCTCTCATGTAAAACTGTAAATCCAGTTTTATTCGCGGGAATTTTATTTTCGCGTAATTATGTGACATCATTTACTTGTGAAAATAAAGTTCTCGCGTAATATATTGCCAGACATTGCTACATGTATACACCATATAGCACTAATTATAATATTCAACATACAGGCACGCGAAAATTTTGTGTCGCAAATATTTGCAAAGCTACTATCTCGCCAAAATAGAATTCCGCAAAAATTTCTGGATTTATAGTACACAACCTATTACACACCACTTCAACTTTTTCTCACTTACTTTTTTTTCTTAAACAAAATGAGAAATACTGTATGCAGGGTTATTTTCACTCCTTGTTATTTTCATCCCCGTTCCAATTTCGCCCAGTCACATCATAATTCCATTCAATGAGTTTACCGTTTTGAATTCACCCACTGACGATGAGGGGGCAAAAATTTCATTTCCCTGAGTATAGTATAGTCATAAAGCAAAGAGACAGAGGCCGATTAGAGAACACAGGTAGAGAGAAAAGATTGGATTTACGTGTACATTGTATTTACCTGCACGGAATCTGTCTAGTAGGTGCTGGGTCCTAGACTTGACCCCAGCTATCCGATATATCCCTTCATCCTGTAGACCTGTTGTACAAAATTTGAATTAGAATTGTTCATAAAGCATAGTGAAACTATAAAACAACAAAAGATGGAACTGTGTACAGCAGACCTGGGCAGCATTCCTTTCACGAAAATGGACCAGTCTGAATCTAAACACTAAATGGAAAAGTTGACAGAAGTCATTGGCCGAGGGCAACAGTTCTCTAGGTCTTCCCCGCTATCGATCTTCAATAATTTTACTGTCTCTAGTACCATTGATACAAATGATTAATCATCTGATTCTCTATTTAGAAGACTTCCTGAATACTAATAGTAAATTTCCTCACTGAGTGCTGCTTGAATGGGGAATGAGACAAAGATACTGTGTGCACAAAATGCAACAGTTGACCGCTGTACTCTGGCAGTATTCTGTAGTATTTCAGTATAATTAAAATGAGCAAACAGTCAAAAATATTTTATCGTCACTTAAAAAGAGAGGTGGGTAATAATAACTGTATACATTGTCAAGTAGCATGTTTTATTCTATTAGGTTGGACCAGTCTATTACACTCTGCAGAGGTGACAGGATTAAAGAACCCTCGTTGCTCAATGGTCCAAAGATCCGAGCATAGGCTAATAGTTGTAATTCTTCACTTAGATTGGGTGACATACACAGTATCGCTGCTATAGCTGCTATGCCCATAATAAAACCTGTGTTCAAATCAACCTCTATACAAAGACCACCCCCGTATAATAAGCGGTTTTCTTGTGTCCCTATAGAAGTTGTTACATATACAAGTTTCTTGGTAAAGACTTCCTCCCTATACAGACAGGTTTTCATGTGTCCCTATTGAAGGTCCCTATATACATACAAGTTTCAACATAAATACCACCTCCCTATAAAGAACAGTTTTCTTAATTGTGTCCCTACGTAGGCCGTTGTATACAAGTTTCATTATCAAGAAGATAAATTTTAGAGTAGGACATTAAACAACATCACAACAACAGTGTCTATAACTAATACCAAAGTCTTCGATGAATTTGATGCAAGTATCCACGACAACCGGTACGTCACTGGCCAACAGCTGCTGCTCGTCAAGCCTTTTACCACATATCTACAAAACACAAGCATTAACATACAAGAAATTTTGTTGACAGATTTTTATATGTTCTTAGATTTTCTTGCATAAAGATTTTTTTTAGATTAAGTTTCCACAAAAATTTAACATGATGAAAAGAAAAATCATTAAAACTAATCTGTATACATATACTATACTATGTTATATAAGTCTATCATGTTTCCATCCTTTTTAGTTGTTGAAATTTTGCCTCAACCAAAATTTTGACAGACAAGACATTAACAAATTATTGACAAGAATTGCTCCAGTCAAAACTAACCATTTCTTTAGCGAGAGCATGCTGTAATCGCTCTGTATCTCGTATCAGATCTGCTTGAAAGTAAAGCGCCCTGGAAAAAAAAAATGAAATTTGATAAACACTGTTTTAAATTTCAGTATAATTTAAACAAAAAAGATTGTTTTCCATTAAGAATCATGAAATTTTAATTATTCACTTCACTTTTCATAAATGCCTATAATTTTAGTATTAATAACAGTCTCACCTGATTTAGAGACTTTCCTATGAAAGATGTAAATACGGTCACATATGATAGGTGGTTTATTAACCCATTCATCACTGAATACACATTTGGGCATTCCTAAATCATTGATGTAAGGAAGAGTCCATCAGATTTCAGGGGTGAAAGGGTTAAGATAATTTATATATTTAAAAAAAAAAAAAAACACAACATTTTGGAAACGATACATTTCAGTCACATTAGATTTCAGGGGTTAGTCAGTTAAATAACAACACAACCAACCGACCTGCCGGGTATGTACAGTGCCAAACATTTGCCATTTTCAGTACAGAATGAACACCCAGATATTGATTCTATTATTATTATTATTATGAAAGATGTAAATACAGTCACATATGATAGGTGCTTTCTTCAGGTAATTTATATTAAAAAAAAAAAACATTTTGGAAATGATACTGTAACAGAGTCAATGACAATTATGTGAAAAATTGTCTGAGCCTGGCTGGATTTGAACCGGGCTCCTCTAGCTTAAGAAACTAGCACTCTACCAAGTGAGCTAAAGAGAACTCCCACTAGCCAAGTTAGTATCAAGTGGCTAGGTCTTACAAACACCCGTGACAATACATTTCAGTCACATTAGATTCAGTCAGTTAAATAACAACACAACCAACCGACCTGCCGGGTATGTCCAGTGCCAAACATTTGCCATTTTCAGTGCAGAATGAACACCCCGATATTGATTCCTGATACTCTGTGAAAAAAAATTGTATGAAATGAAAATCACGATTATTTTCTTCATACGTACACAATATGATGCTTAACCATGCACAATATAATGTTTGAATTGAATGTCTTTGATGGATGTGAAAGCACAGAGAGAGAGAGAGAGAGAGAGAGAGAGAGAGAGAGAGAGAGA
>JACSZP010032951.1:0-10035 GCA_016161895.1 Pinna nobilis
TATAGGGTTATTAATCAGGTAGCTTCATATTGGCCTAGTTATTAGGCCGAGGTCTTTCATATTGGCCTGAGGCGAAGCCGAAGGCCAATATGAAAGACCTCGGCCTAATAACTAGGCCAATATGAATCTACCTGATTAATAACCCTATAGTATAACATACTATTCAAGGGTTCATACGTCTATTGTTCCGCGTGCATTCAGTACATTCTGAAGCAAAACTGTCTCTAAATAACACGCTTAAAGTGTTTCATGTGGAATTTCACTTTGCCATCTAAAACACATTATATTTCTTTGGTTTCAAACCTTTGACTTTCTAAATTTCACAATGGCGACAAAACTGGTACAAAATTAGCATTTGACAAATTTCTCTACTACTTCTCTCCTTTACAGTGAGGGAATGCTAATATTTCGTACCAATATTTGACAGGGGGCTTTGGTTTTGATATAGTTGATATGAAAGACAAGTCAGTTTTTTTTAGATATTGTTCGCCGTGGTTTAAAATCACAGGTAAGTTTATCAACAAATGCCAAGGACAAATCCATACAGAGACAGCGGGGTGTGTAAATGACTGTGTACAATTGAATACATTGAAATAATGACTTTATTGTGCAAGGATTTATACATATATTATGCGGCAATATGATATGGTGACACCATAAATGTTTCACTCTTGAGTGCATGACTTTTGTCACAAATCATATATTATAGAGATTTCACGACCTAAGGGACAGGACAGTAGTTTCAGTGAAAGGGTCTATAAGTGAATTCTCAGAAAATGGGCTGATAATCAACGGTTAGATAAAGAAAGCAGGCTTCCATCGGCGATTAGATTATTTGATATTAATTCCTTGTTAGGCAAAGGGAGCTAACACTCGTATTGTTTTTATACTGCTCTAGGAAACTTGTTCATTTTCTAGTGTAACTTTGTAACTTAGAGTAGGATCTGCTGCGTTTGGTGGTTGGAAACATTTACAGCTGATCTGATCCGGGCCTCTGTCGACTCCCTTTGCTTGAAAAGTTTGCTAGCATACAGTTGAATTTTGTTTCATTTAGACGCGGTTGTGAATAATATATAATATGTTTATACTGTAGTTTGTTTTCTTTCTCATAATATATAAATAAAACCATATTCATTAATCATCAAATTATCTTTTACATATTGAAACACGACAAATGACAGTGTGAAACAAGTATATAACAAACTGAAATTATATCAGATGCATATTTCCAATCATGTACAGTTGAAAAGATCTTTAGCGAATACTTCATTTTCAAGATTATTAAAAACTTAGCTGGTGTATCCTGCTGAATTTGAAGTCATTGAGCACATCTGCTTCTTACTTAGACTTCGTGTTATCGAGTGGGAAGAACGATCTCTCCTGTTCAATAAGCGTTGCGATTTAAAATCAATATTAAGAACTTCCCGTTCCATAGTAATAACACCTCGCTTTCTCCTACCTATGGCGTTTTTACTTCACAACTTGAACGTTATGCTTGGAAATGCTCTTTTTATGCATGGTTATTCGGAGGGCTAGTCAGCTCGCCAATAAACTGTCTTCACAGGGATACATTGTTAAGCGTTTTAAATCGTCAGTATGGCCCCTTCCAAGGATGTTGGATTATGATCTTGAAGGCGACAATTTGCAATTAATATCGTTTGATAGTCAGATTTAGAATGCATGCTCTTTTCAACTGAACTCGACGGGGTGCTTGTGGAATATTTGCAACGACTGTGACATGCCAACACTGTACGTGAAATATTCACTAATGTGTGTGTGTGTTGTTGTTTTAACGTCCTACTCAAGAATATTTCACTCATATGGAGACGTCACCGATTGCCGGTGAAGGGCGACAAATTTTGCCTGTGCTCGGCACTGCTGGCCGTAGAGCAGGGAGGGTTCTTTTACGTGCCAACACCTACTGTGACACGGACCCCGGTTTTTACTATCTCATCCGAAAGGCAGGGACGGCCAACCGCGGAGTGGCGCCTGCGGGAATCGAACCCCGGGCCCCTCGGTTCAAAGTCGAACACGCTAACCACTCGGCCAAGGAGGCCCCTTCACTAACTCAAAGTCAAACAAAATATACATGTATATAAATGTCATACAGGGAAATGATTTGAAATTGTTCAAAGCACTTTCATGTCCGTGATAACACGTAACTGTTTCTGACAGTGTTCAGTTCATTTGTATGAAACCAATTTTGTTTCCTATAAGGAAATAGGAAACGACAACATATTTTAATCCAAAAAGTAACACGCACAACAGCTAATTGTAACGAAATCTGGCTAATTGGTTAAAGCGCTCGACTTGTTAACATGGGAATTATCGTAGCTGTCTTCTTTTTCATTCTGGATAGTTTTCCAAAATTTATTGTGTGCCAAGAAGGCGTCTGTAATACCAGAGGGTAAGATCGATAAAACATACCGTTTGTAATTTGTTTTTTTTTTATTTCTGCATAAATCGTTCTTCTTCAATTGAAAGTGAAAGTATATACTACAAAGATAGTTATAGGTAGAGACTGTGGAAACAAACATGCTAAAAAAAGTATATTATTTTCAGCTCGCTGTCACTAAAATTTTGAGAGCTTTTGCTATACCCCTGCCGTTATCAATGTCCGTTGATAGAACTTTAACCAATGGTTAGTCTGATGAATCGTAAAACAGATATTTTACATAAAAATGTCTCGTGATATGCACTTTCATTTAGGGTAATAACCATTGACCTAGTGATCTTGCACTCTGGTCTTCTTTCGTAAAAAACTTTATTTTATACCCCATAGCGAGGCTTATTGTCTTCTGACAGTTCTTGATTACATACGCAATAAACGGCATTCTACACTATATACCAAATTGTAAAAAGTAAGGGAATAGAAAAATATGCTTTTATATGCATTAATACATCTTTTCGAAGTACATTTAGAAATCTATTGGTAGTTATATATCACATCATCAAGTCATGTAAGTACAATTTATTTCTCACTGTACGTATACATCTTGATCACTAGTTGTTTTCAAGTGGTAATAATTGTCTATCTATCATTAACCGCCTTAATCAAATTTCACCAAGAGTTTTGCAATCGAATAAAGCATTAATCAAATTATTGTTTCCACGTTTACAATTATTTCATGGCAACTTTGAAAATGATGAATGAAGTAAGGAATTTTTATATTTAACATTGTAAACAAACCTCCGTTTTGTTGGTAGGTGTTCTGCTAAGTACCGACAGTTTCTGTTAAAGTTCATCTCATACCCCCTTCTTGTAAAATTAACAAATACTGTAACTTTGATGTATTTTTAGGGATGCAATAGAGTGTTGCATAGATTACAGAAAAGTTGGCAACAATTGCGTCTGTAAGTTATATCTTTGATGTACATTTACTCTTTGATACAAACATGTAACAGATGAAATGTTCAGTCGTGAAATGTACATCAACGTGCACAGCCCTGTGATTTTTTTTCAAATTTTAATGTGATTATCAGTATATATTTTTTATTTATTCACATTTTTATTTTTATGTGTAAGTTAATTAATGAAATATAAAACTTGTCATACTACAAATAATAATAATAACAATAATAATAATAATAATAATAGTAATAATAATAAT
Source organism: Pinna nobilis (assembly GCA_016161895.1). Taxonomy (NCBI): domain Eukaryota; kingdom Metazoa; phylum Mollusca; class Bivalvia; order Pterioida; family Pinnidae; genus Pinna; species Pinna nobilis. The sequence goes on from JACSZP010032951.1 coordinate 3,612, forward strand.
AATAATAATAATAATAATAATAATAACAATAATAATAACAATAATAATAAAAGAGGTACTTTTCGGGCGGTAAACATTCATAATTCCTATCGATTTTTATCTCAGAAATTATATTGCTATGTTATTTTGGCGGGGTGGATGTAATGTGAAAATCGAAATTTCCTCCTAAATTGTGGGTATATTCTATAATAGAAATTGACATTTTCTTATATCGGACCTTTTTCATACTCAGATTGAAAACATTCATTATTCCGTAACAAATCTGCTTTTACTAATATCCTTGATATTCTAATTTTAGAAAAATCAACGGAGAAAATACCCCCCCCCCCCCAAAAAAAAATATTGGCACTTACAGCTTGGTAAACGTAATCATTAACAAAAATATAATTGAGAATGAAACTCTAATTTGCTCGAAACTGAAATGTATTTCCAGTAAGGCGCTCTTAATTAAAAAATAATTGTGAATATTTAAATGGAATACTCGTGATTAAATGTACATGTATATTAAAGTATTATTTTAAAACTCTTTGCTTTCTGTGTCATCACGCGCTACCATAACAGTTTTAAGAAGAATTATTTTAAAACTCTTTGCTTTCTGTGTCATCACGCGCTACCATAACAGTTTTAAGAAGAATTATTTTAAAACTCTTTGCTTTCTGTATCATACATACCAAATTTTGGAAATATTATTTTATTTATGTGATATTTACTCGTCGAGTAAATTGCTGATTGAAATTTTGTCTATTTATTTGGCCATAATTGTGTCTGCTTCCCCCTTTTTAAAAGTTTGAATGGCCTTTGGTATTATTTATTATCATTTTATATTAATTAGTCAGCCATTTTTGAAAAGGAAACAAAAGGAGAAAAAAAGGAAAGAAAAATTATCAATGATACAAATATCTGCTACAAAACAGTATGAAAAAATTATGGTTTCTGAAGTCTTAGAATGAAGAATATTTTTGTTAGCAAAAATTTGGCTGCTAATGTATATATGAGAAAGCAAATATAGCCAAATTATAGAGTATTAACCTTCAGATTGCAAAGTTGTTGGTTCAAATTCCGACGGGATGTGTTGGATATTTTTGTCCTTCGGTGAAGACAGTAAAAAAGTGATAATTATGTAAACTGCCCAAGATTAAAAAACGGCAATTAAAAAAATTAAAAAACAATTTTCATAAATATATCGTGTTAATTGCCTTTCAGTCCAAGTTGGGTCAAGAATAGAAAAACACCATAGTATGAGGAGGAGAATTATTGAATCATTTTTATTCATTTTTTTGTTCATTTGTATGTTTGCTGTTCTTTTTTTCGGGGGGGGGGGGTCATAATTTTATTATCATAAATATTATTATTAAATTTTATTCTATTAAAGGTGACTCTCTTGTTTGAAATTATGTTTTTAAGATTCAAGACTGGCCAATTCCTGAAAATATCAAGTTTCGGAATTTACTTACAAAGGAATCCGGGATTATATGAAAAATTAATAATTAACTTCTTGTAAAATGGACGTTATTATTTTTGTATATTGTTTTTTTAATATGCCTACCTTCAGTGTGCCAAAATGGGTTCTACGGCTCAGGTTGTCAAACTCCCTGTCCTTTCGGACTTTACGGAGAAGCTTGTAGAGAGAAATGTAATTGTGAAGATGATCAAATTTGTGATCCGAAGACTGGATGTGCTTACAACGTTACCGAAGGTAAGTTTACATGTTTCTATTCTGACTATTGTTGAACCCACAACTAAACAGCTTTTCACGCATATAGAGACTTCACTGAATGTCTATGAGAAATTTCAAACGTGGAATTATAGTCGACACTAAACGCTTATTAGAAGTGAAGGTAATTTACTCTGAAAAAATTGTCTATGATATTGGATTAACTTACATAATGTGATATAAGACATCCACACGTTATGCCATTGTGAGATATGTTCTACAAAATGTAGAAAATTATAGTAGATAAAAGCTAGTCTAAAGTTTCAAGAGGTTGGATGATCTTATAGAATAAATTCTTCATATCAAAGATGTTGACGTTTTGTTTGAAGTAAAAGTACTAGTCCGCCTAATAATTAGGCAAGTGACACACACACACACTCAAACTCGTGGATATATATCAAGTGCACAACACATACTAAGCATGGGCCATAGATCATAAAAATAATAGGAAAAGAGGCGTTATATTTATGTCTATATTTAGATAATAAGTATTTTAATTAAAACAAAAGTGGACATCCACAAAAAGCAGGACAGAAGGGGTATTAAGCCTGTAAGCTTTCAGAGAATTTGATAATTGTCATATCAACAAGTCTTCCTTTGCTTTTTTATAAAAGGCCAAGAACAAAGAATAAGCATCAATTTCTTATCTTGGAATTTTAATTATGTACAGTAGGAAAACAAAGTAAATTACTAAAACTATGTTCTCCACAAAATCAAATAATTTTTTTCAGGGGGAGGTTACTTATTCAGGGGCTTAACACTGGGAGAGGATAGGGATAATCGGCTTGTTATAAGATTGAAACGCCGGTAAAAATTTGACGTGATCTAAAGGATTCGGTCGAGTTCATGTCATTATTCTTTAATAGCCTCTGTATGAAATTAGCTCCATACGAATAAAGAAATGCCAACAAGAAGGTTATCCAAGTTGGATTGATTGGAATGCCGACAGCCTGTTGAAAAAGCTCGTCTTTGATAGCCGTCAAAATGTTAAAAGATAAAAAAGGCTTTGTGGAGCATTTGGCAAACCAAGCAATATACCGTTCTTTGTATGAGACTTGTGTAATTCCGGAATCCAGTAGAGTAGGAGAAGATTCAGCCCTTCGTCTTTAGTTGAAACGCTAAAAGTACATGGAACCGATGTATTATTGACAAGGATTTCCATTATCCTAAGGGCTTTATGGGTATGTCTTGGGTTGCCAAGCGAATTGTCATTTGCCTTGAATTTGCCCTATTCCTAAATAAAGCAGGCCATGTAACCAGATTTGTAAGTAAAATTATATTGTTAGGAAGTGTTTCTTTAGTGTTAGATTGTCAGTATGGTAAACTTTCACTAGCATTCTGACCCTTTTGGACAAGTTGGAATGGTCGGGACATTGAATGTCTATGTTTATATAGAAGTTGAACAACACCATTTTTAATTTGACATCTGTGAACAGATATTCTTTCATTGAGTAACCCCTTAGTTTCGCTAAAGAAAATTAAACCACAAAGGCTGCACTCATTTCCATAGACAACTTTAGAAAAATACAGGTCATATTGTCAAAAGATTTGGTACAGAAACTTCGTATGGTAAGATTACTTTTCCATGATTTTGTGGTGATCAGTATATAACAAGATGTGCAATTTTCAACGGAATGTTTAGAAATGGAGCACACGGGATCAAAAGTTGAATAAAAAATGTCTATTAATGGAATATGACAATTCTTAATTTTCCTTTAGACTCATTTGAGCGACACCTTACTATATATATGGAGACGTGTCAGCCAGTGTTCTCCCGTTAATGTTTTTATTCATTTAAGAGCATACATCAAGCGGCAAATTTTTCGTGGACAGAGTTTCGATGTACAGAGGCACATGTTCGATGGTTAGATAAAAAGGTCAGGTATTGAACAGTGATAAATCTAATAATTCTTATAACAAATACAAGTACGGAATCCTGGGCACACCAGAGATGGGATCAGATGCCTAGGAACAGTAAGCATACCCCGGTTGACCGGTGACGATCGCCGTGAGCCCTATACGTCAATCATGTAAATGGCATAATCCGTACTTTTAAATTTGTGTGTAGAAATAATCTAACACCCGGTATGTACCACGTCAATGCCAAATGGCTATATATGTCAAGCATAGGGCAAAATTCATTTTTTTCGGGATACGGTTACGTCTCCATATTGAAATATTTTTCAATGAAACATTAAAAGGGACTTTCGGGGGCCAAATGTTGTAGACTTTGATATAATCAAACCATATTCCATATGCAATATGACAATCATTTGTTATAGATATCTTTTAAATTCATGAAAATAGATAATGTGAATTGATTAATTAATCAATTATTAAACAATTTCAGTGTGTCCAAAGGGTACTTATGGATTTGGATGCGCTAAACCATGTCCTGTGGGATACTACGGAGAATCCTGTCGGGATCATTGCAAGTGCAGAGAGAGCCAAACATGCGATCGTGCTTATGGATGTGTTGATACTGTCACTGAGGGTTAGTCCTTTTAGATTGAATATTGGTTGAATCATCCAATGAAATATTAATTAACTCGTTTAGTCGAATTTCAGTGCAGGGCTCCAAAAGTTAAACTATGATCGGCACTTTGGGCCATTGACCAATTAGAAGTCCTTAAAGTACCGACACCTACTGTGACTTTGGGCCTATGGTAGCAGCAAAACATAAACGATTTTACCAATAGTTATCATTTATTATACCCTGGTTGAAGTAATGTAGGAAAAAACAGCCCATTAGTTTTCATGCCCCAAGAAACAAAGTGTTTCGGTATATAGGTTTTGGTTTGTCCGTCTGTCTGTCTGTCTGTTTGCCGCAGGAACATTAAAATTTGTCATACTTTTGATCTTTAAGTGATAGAACTTTTATTTTGCACATTTGTATTCTTCCTGACAAGACCTTTCTGTTTGAACCATTATTTTTCATTAACTAGTGACCGTGACCTTGGACTGATATCTTCTTTCGGAAAAAAAGATTAACATGAAATTTTAAAATTGGAATTAGCATCTGAATGGTAAGAGCCTAATAATAGAGCTTTCAAATTCTACATGTGTATCCCTTGTGTCGACTTTTCTTTTGGTACCATAATCTTTGACCTCGCGATCCTCACCTTGCACATTAATCTACTTTTGAAAAAAAAACACACTATAACTTGACCATAGCTTTCGACTGGTAAGTGACCTTCATGTTTTACATGTGTATTCCTTGTGACAAGGCCTTTCTCTTGGTATCATATTTTTTTCTTTGCGACCTTGACCTTGTAACTATCCTGATGCTATCTTGGAACATCAGTGTTTCACAATATTGTTTATTTTTAGTTTTGTGATAGAAATTTAAAACATATTTATTTGATATATTATTTATTTGATTTGTGGAGGATTCGTATAGTAAGACAATGTAGCGAATGAATATAATTTATCTTAAATGTCTTGCGGATATTTCAACGGAGACTGCCAGAACACGCTTACGGAGACACCAACACGAATAACTGGTATTTGTAATTGATTGTCAAAATAGTCCTACTACTTGTGATAAAACGGGCAATGTTGTGAAAAAGACAACTGAAACTAAGCCACCAGGTAAAATATCTGTTAAAGTGTACATTGTATTAGTCAATGAGCTTCCAAACGGTCATTTACAATCACCTACTGTCAATTAGTCAATTACCGTTCAAGTTATCTTTCTGAAGATATTGTTTTCTGTAGTTTTTATCAGGGACCCTGAAACAACAGAGGCAGTAAACACACAAGAAACAGAGACAACATTCTTTTCTGAGTCACAAAAAAATGTTATCAGGCTGTACATATGGTCTGGACTCGCCGGATTCATCTTCGTATTCAGCACAGTGGTACTACTCCTGAGATACAGGTAAGGTAAATGCAAATCGACAGTTAGTATTCTATTTGATAAAAACAATGGACTGAAGACAAAATTTTGAATTTAGTCTAAACCAGAAAGAAAAAAAACCCACTGAAGCAAATAACATTACACAAAGCAAAATAAAACAAAACAAAATATAATAATTAACAAAAAACATAATATATATACAGTGATGTCTCCTTAGTCCGGAACTCGTTAATCCGGAAAAATCGGGAACGGACAGCCAAAGTATTAAAATGCTTCGACAAACCGGAAATTCGCGGTCCGGATCCGGTCTACGTTTGGTACAAACGTACAGAACCAGTGTAAATATGATTCGTTAGCCCGCACAAAAAGTTGACACCTATAAGTGATTATTGTTGTTTTTAAAACATATTTTACTAAACAATGACAGAGACAAATCTTTAGTAGTGTATGTTACTAAATGGTAATGAGAGGGTAGATAATTGGCACATTTTATCGATTATTACAGTATTTAGTGGTACACACGGGTTTGAAATGTAGAGGCTGTCGGCATTTCTTTTGCCTGCTATGATATCATCGTTATTTTTTTTTGATTTTTGAATAATGAGGTGATGTTAATTCTGGATGGACTTAAAGATAGGCCATACTTGTCTTACTCTCTCTCTCTCTCTCTCTCTCTCTCTCTCTCTCTCTCTCTCTATATATATATATATATATATATATACATATTGCAGATGTATTCGTTGCATTCAGGGGTATGTGTCAAAAGGTTTGTCAATGGGGTATAATCAAACCTGCTTATATGGAAATAAACAGGGCTTTTCAATGTAACTGGGTGAAATTGCAATATATAT